>LACB01000162.1:0-54983 GCA_030142185.1 Penicillium thymicola
TGAAAAGAACAGATACTACACTTGATCTAAGCCAATAGGCAAAGAGAGCTGAAGAAGGAAGAAAAGAAGAGGAAGATCTGGGGGGGGGTGAGTGGGTATATATAGGTAAATGCGGTCACGTGACTCCAGCGCGCGGCCCTTTCCGGAAGATACCTGAATTGTATACCGCCTTCCCGATCGGGTGCGACACTGAATTCTACCTACCCAATTAGGAATATGAGCCTGAAAGTCTAGGTAGACACGGGTTCCGAGACATATTCAGGCATCTTTAGGCAGGGGGGTCCCTAAAGATATTGCCATACGCTAATTCATTTCCAGTAGGCGGTAAATGGGCGGTGTCCACCCCAGGTAGGTACAAGATAAGACATAACTATGGTTGTCTAGCTTTGGCTTCATTATTAGTATAATTATTCGACACGGCAGAATGCATAAAGTGCTGGTGCCGAAGCATAACGGGGCTCATCGCTTTGCTTGTAAGAGATGATTCCCTACCTTTTCAATCCTTCCAGCTGACAATCTGTCTATGACAGGTTTGGCGCTTTATCGAGCACTTCTCCGACAATGCCGTCCTTCAGTTGCAAACACTCTGTGGCTAGGCGAAGCTAAACCTCTCATTCGACAGAATTTTCGAAAATATAAAAAATTACAAAGCCCATCACAAACAGCGAATGCTCTGAAGGCAGGCTATGAGGTATGCACGTCGAATCTTCCTCCAGGCTAAGCTTATGTGTTAATATCTTGTCGCCGTATGACAGGCTCTAGATCTCCTCTCCTCGTCTCATACCAATCAGCATGATGCACACCGGATTGCGACTCTCATAATCCAAGCCAGATCACAGAAAGATAAATATGCTGCGATGCAAAGGAAAATTCGGCTGGCAGCGCCACCTGCCAAACCACTTACGCCCAAGAAAGCCCGAAAAGAAAAGTCAATTCGCTTCCAGGAGGAAACAAATCAGCGACATCCGAACGCTACCTCGATCCTAGACAGGCCCCGGCCGTTGGGTGACAAGAAGCGCAATGTCCCTGTACTTGTCAATGCACGCGGACTTCCGTTCCTGCGCTATAAAAAGCCGCAGCCGAGAAACGTTAGCAGCGTCATACGAACAAAACTTGGGCGTCGTTGGAACTGGATCGAACGTCGAGACCGGCTGAAAGTAGAACTGCTTTTCGCTAAGGATGAAGAGGAATGGGATCGTGTCACCGAGGCTAAGGAACCATCCACTTGGTCTGAGCATCCCGCAAATGCCATTGTCGATGTCAATGCGAAAATCGCTCACTTCGATATGCATTCCAAAGAGCTTGCAGATAACATGTGGAAGATTGTTCTAGCTGAAAAGGCTTTGGCGGAAGAAGAAGCTAACCAAAAACAGCCAAAGCCATGAAACCAAGTGGTCCATCTTGCTGCGCAGACGTCATTGCCATCACAAAGTACATTCCCCTGGCTCTTTGGGCAGACGGACGTGCCATTATAGCTTAGGTCAATGTCTAGCCACATCACAGGCACCGTCCATGGCCATGCCATTCTCAATGTCGTTTGAGATCAGCATACAAAGGTCGGTTGCTCAAAGCATCCAAAGGGCTTGGTGCATTATCCGTGGCAATTTGGCCAGGTATGTCCATTCTTTCATATCCGACCAATGGGCACCATGGACTGCTAGCATTGTCAAAGTCACTGGACTTCAGCAAGCAGCTCCAAGAAAGACAACGGTTCTGTTTCAGACCCTTTCTTGTCTAATGATTTAAGCATTATTTTTCCCTGTACCATAACCTAAGTCCATGTGGACTTTCAGATCTGTATATTACTCCGCCTACCTTTAATACCAGTTCGCTGGTTTCTCAGTATAATCACACCAATTCAGCAAGGTTATAATACATAATTTCGAAGTAATGGCAGGTCGTTAACATTTCTATGTATTAGCTCATGCAGCCACTTTGAGCTTCTCAACAGCTGGCAGGGCGTCCTCATCTTCCTCGTCATAATCACCCTTGGCCAAGCCCTTCTCCCACAACTGCCGGCCTGTGAGCTTTTTCTCCTCTTTCGTGGTCTTTTTCTTCTTGTCCTCCGATTCCTTTTCTTCGCGTACCCGAAGCTCCTCGTCCTCCATCTCCTTTTTGAAATTTGCATGCCACTCCAAGAAGGACTGGACGGTGACTGCTGTGCCGTGGAATTTTCGGTTCTCCTCCTCCTCTCTCTTCGCGGCGACTTGGTCCATTTCAGCTTGAATGGCGTCTGCTCGCTCGATCATAAGCTGCTCTGCGCTTTCCTTAAGTGCGCTGACCAGTGTGAATATCATCGGCATTCCCAGGTTCTCCTCGATGGTGGGCTGAAGAGACTCCATCAGTAGGTCCCGGTCTTCCTGGACATCTAGCCGGGGATGCTTCACGGCATTAGGTGGAGAGGAAATGCTGAGATTTGGGCCAACATCGGGGTATTCTTCCGGATAGGCGACTTCCAGGCATATGACGGGTTGTTCTGATTCATCGCCGTCATATTCGAGGGCATCGAGAGTTATGGATACACGGTACGAGGTTTCGGATATGTCTAGGTGCCAGGTCTCGCTGTGAGCAAGGATAAAAAGAAACTTTGACCCATCTAAAGAACTTGTCTATTACATACCGGTAATTTCATCAGGGAAGATTGAATCGAGCACTTCACGCTCTTCAATCTGGTCTTCGCGACCCATAGCTGTTGATCCGCCCGCGGATTGGAGGGGTAACGATTTAAGCGCCGGAGGTGCAGATTCTTCAGGAAACACCTCGTGGGCAGATGAGAGTGGTTCTAGCGGGAAGGATTGAAATATTGTCTAAGCAAGGCTTTGAGATATCGTAGTATTAACCAACTCAGAAAAAAAAAGATCGGAGCGCAAACCAAGTCAACGCACCAAACGTCGGGGCCAAACCGGGTCACGTGTATCTATCAATTCGCCGTCATCCCCGATGGCTTCCATTTGCTTGAGAACACCCTGATCTGCTCACTAACATTCACAGAATATACTCCCCAAGCTAGGTTAACATCGAGGATGTATATATATATATATATATAAGACATATAAAGAGATATTGGAGTTTTACATATAACGTCCATCGTCTTAGATAAATCAAATTATTGAAGTTCTACGTCTTGAAGGGTGAATACTGCATACATATATACGCGGCATTATTCCCATTCCTGGTAGCACTTCTTAGTATGGCTGATGATTATTCCATCTAGCTATAACACCAGAGTATCCGGGTAGTGTGTTGTGGTGTTGGTGGTGTATGTTGTACTAATTCTCACTCCACGACAAAGGCGGTAATCAGTAACAATATTGCGGTCCCACATGCAAACCCGTCAAACAGCTGCCTCAAATTTTTGGAGGTACACTTTTTTCTAACTTCTTCCAGATACCCTGCAGGTTACAATTATCAATCACCCTGCTTAGTATTCCAGTCGACGACATTACCAGTTTTTATTAAATTTGACTGGGTCCTGCCATGGGAAAGCCCAGACCGCAAAAGAAGAAATCATCTAAGCCCCGCGAAAAGTCCGTACTCGGCCCTGGTGGCTCGATCTCGAAAGGCAACATGGCTCAAGATCCCTCGACGTTACTCGACCAAGCCACAATCCTCCTACAAACTGGTCGAGCTGATGAGGCACTCGTGGTTGCACAGCAGGCTCTGGATTTGACCGCTGAAAATACCACTGCACAGCTCCCCGCCATTAACCTACTTGGAGAGATCAATGTCGAGCTAGGCGACATCGACACCGCTAGAAACTGCTTCCTTCAGGCCGTTCAACTCGATCAAAATGGCTCGATACCGGAATCTCAGGGAGGAGGAGCTGAGAAGTTCCTATGGCTTGCACAATTGAGTGAGCAAGGTGGAAAGGACAGTGTCCTGTGGTTCGAGATGGGTGTGGCATCCCTCAGACAGACTATTCAGTCTCTTGAGGGGAAAACATCACCGGATCAGATCGCCGATATTACACAGAAGAAGACCAAGATGTCTAACGCACTCTGCGCCGTCGCTGAAACCTATATGACCGATCTTTCGTGAGTTTCTCTATGTTCTAGATTCTATGCGGGCCAACACTAACACATACACTCAGCTGGGAAGAGGATGCCGAAGCTCGGTGCGAAGCACTTATTACGGAAGCCCTCCTTGTCACACCCGAAGCGCCAGAGGTACTACAGACCCTCGCCTCCATCCGGATTTCACAACTACGTACCGAAGATGCGCAAGCCGCGCTCACTCGCAGTATGAGCTTCTGGAAGGATTTGGCTCCAGAAGATCTCAAAATTCCCGATTTTGCGGTACGCATCAGTCTTGCGCGACTCCTGATGGAAGTGAATATGGAGTTCGAGGCTCTGGAAGTCCTCGAGCGCTTGATTCTAGAGGATGATCAAAGTGTAGAGGCCTGGTACCTCGGAGGCTGGTGTCTCTTCTTGCTGGCAGAAAAGCAACAGGCACCTAAGGATGCGACCGCCGATGAGCTTGCCGAGTCCCCGCGACATGCATCACTAGATGCTAGTCGGGAATGGCTCAAGCAAAGCTTGAAGCTCTACGATGTTCTTCAGTACGAGGATGACCGGCTCCGCGATCATGCCTTGGAGCTTGTACAGGAAATGAACAAAGAGATTGGAGAGGACGATGAGAGTGAAGCTGAAGGAGAGGGAGAAGGCGAGGATTCGGATGTGGAGATCGAAGTCGACTCCGACGACGAGATGGCGGGTTTATAGATACCAAAAGTAACGACCACATGAGATGATGTACATGTTCATTGATTTGTTTGATTTGATACCACTAGAAGTAGTTTCTTTCATTTTTTTCCCAACTTTCTCTTTCATCGTCGACCCCTTGAACCACAAACCAAAACTTCTTTGATATCGCCACCGCAATTCATTCATCGGTTCCGGATTAAGTTGCCTCCGGTGAAGCAGATGCCCGAATTTTTGTCAGAGCAGGTTTCAAGCGCGAATGAAAGCGAGTTTGTCTCCGTGGCTGGCATCTCAAACTCCTGCAAAATGGATTTGGTACCAGCCCCAAAAGGAGAGGCTTCAGTAAAGACCACCGTGGTCGAAGTGGAGGCCGTGGATATGGAGGAACAGTACGATATGGAGGACGACGCGCCGGACCTCGCACTTGAGATCTCGTCAGATTTGGAGTCGGACAGCGATGATTCCGACGGATGGGATAATCTGTCTAACTGCGATGAGGCGATCCAGTTCCTACGCGATGACCAGATCCGCGACGGCCTCGGTATGTAACTATATCCACCCTCACGTCTTACCCCGGACACCCCCGCTCTCGGGGATCAGAACAAACATTGGCTAACGCGCTCGCTTTTCCGTCGCAGTTCCCGGTGCCTGTACTCTAGAAGAGGCGACTGCATATCGACAACGTCTACATGCGATTGGTAAGGCGGCGTTTGTGGAAGAGACCATCATCCGCGAAACCGTCACGGCCAAAAAGCTATGCACGGCATTTGGAATCGCGCCCCCGGCATTCCTCGATGGTGCACCAGATGAGTCTTACCATTCTCTTCTGGCGGTCGCGATCTCGCGCGAGTTCTCCCGGAGGCCCAAACTTCCCCAGTACAACTCCATCGACGATGCTGTACGGCTCCTACGCGAGTCTCGGAACATCATCGTTCTGACGGGTGCAGGTGTATGTTTATATTGAAGTTTATCCAGAAGATCCTTGATCCATAAGTTCTAACGGGTATTTTATCAGATCTCGACAAGTCTGGGCATTCCCGATTTCCGTTCTAAAGATACCGGACTCTATTCAAAAATGGCACACTTAGGTCTGAGCGATCCACAAGAAGTCTTCGATATCCATATCTTCAGAGAGGACCCGAACATTTTCTTTTCTATTGCCAAGGATATTCTTCCAACGGAAAAGAAATGGTCGCCCACCCATGCGTTCATTCGGCTTCTACAAGACAAGGGGAAGCTGTTGACCAACTACACGCAGAATATCGATAACATTGAAGCAAATGCCGGGGTACGCCCGGAAAAGATTGTACAATGCCATGGATCCTTTGCGACGGCCACCTGCGTGAAGTGTGGATTCAACGTTCCTGGCGACGCGATCTTCGGTGAAATCAGGGCGGGAAACATCCCCCACTGCACCGCCTGCAAGGAGAAAATCGCAGAAGAAGAACTAAAGCCGCAAGGTCTTAAGCGCAAGCGAAGTTCCAATGGCCAACAGAAAGACCGCAAGGTCTCCGACGACAGTTCAGATGAGGACGACTATGAAATCCCGACTCCTGGAGTGATGAAGGTCAGTAACCATTCGGTCCCTTCCTTGCTTTCTTCCATACTTACAAATAGTACAGCCTGATATCACATTCTTTGGCGAGGATCTACCCGATGAGTTTGGCCAACGTCTACTTCACCAAGATCGGGAAATAGCAGACCTAGTCATTGTGATCGGTACCTCGTTGAAGGTAGCCCCCGTGGCTGAAGTACCGGGAATCCTACCTCGCAAAGTCCCGCAGATCTACATCTCGCGCACGGTAAGTCATGTTCGCAACATTGGCATTGTATCATACTGACCATGACATAGCCGGTATCACATACCGAGTTCGATATTGATCTCTTGGGTGACTGTGATGTGGTGGTATCAGAACTTTCTCGTCGGGCCGGTTGGGATCTACAACATCATATGATACCAGCGGACGAGAAGGTGGATATTACCTCGGTGGATGGATATGAATCACGACATGTTTTCAAGGTAGTCGATGCATAGGGGCGGAGTTTAGTTTTGGGCATGTCTTGCTTCTATCTTAAGGGAGGGCGTATCTTCGGGTTTCTGTTCATAGCTGGATGTGGTGATATATCTTAGGCAGTCTTGGTCTCTTTTAGTTTTTTGTGCGATTATATCACACCTGGGTAGATCTGGGTTTCATCTGTAGTTTCAATCTATCTTTTTATTATGTTCTCTTGATACACAATGCCTGTAATGAAATCATTTTAGTCATACATATTCTAATGGTGCAGTGCTTAATTCTCACAGAATATAGTATTTTAAAACTATAATTGCTTATTTCGTTGAGGATATATAAATCCATACCTGGCTGGACAGTCTGTCTCCGTGGAATATATTTCTGAAAACCCGAGAGAAAAAAAAATTTATCTCAACCGGCAACACCCCGCCTTCAAAGCAGCAACGAATTACATGAACTCCCACTGAAGAGAAATTCCTAAGAAAAAACCAGATATATATTCGTCTTGCTAGCCATGGATTATCTGGTTCGGTTCGCCCAACTCCATGAGACCTTTCGACGGCCGGAACTCCAAGCCTGTGCCACACTCGCCGGCGTTGATATCGAGATCATCGCCTACAATGAATATGTATGATATACCTTTTCCATCGATATCCAAGATGCAAAACGATGGTACCCCTCCTTTCTTCCTTGCATGATCATCCCCAATTTGCAGAAACTTGACTGACATACCCCAGTCACCATACTGTGTGGTAAGACTACCAAACGAAGCTGCGGCACGGGCAGTTGCCAAGCGCAGTATCCTGGTTAAAGATATATTCGAGCTATGGGGCGAAGGCACCAATTATGAAGAGCTACATGCAGATGTCCGTGGACGAACCCAGGATCGTTGGAACGACTACATTGCTGTCCCGTTCAAATTCACAATCGACTACTTCGCAGGAACGCGCAGCGCAGTTCAGAAGGGAGAAATCATTCGATCCTTCTCATATATGGGGTTCAAAGGCCCAATCCGGCTAACGAACCCCGATGAGGAGTTTTTCGTGATGGAAGAGTACGTCGACGATGTTGAAGTCTCAATACTGGGCACGAAGCGAACAGGAGATCCACGAAAGATTTACCTCAGTCGCAAGATTGCCGATAGCTGTCGCGAAGCCGTGCTCAAATACGACCTCAAGAAGCGTCGTTATATTAGCACGACTTCCATGGATGCCGAGTTGAGTCTCATTACGGCGAACATGGCTCTTGCAGCACCGGGGAAATTGTTTTTCGATCCGTTTGTCGGAACTGGAAGTTTCATAGTTGCTGCTTCGCATTTCGGGGCTCTGACTCTGGGTGCAGACATTGATGGCCGTAGCTTTCGTGGTAAAGAGAGCGGAAAATTGGGCATATACGAGAATTTTGACCAATATGGGATCAAGAGCAAATTCTTGGATACGTTCACTTCCGATCTTACCAACACCCCACTGCGGAGAACCGCCGTTCTTGATGGCATTGTCTGCGATCCGCCATACGGTGTGCGTGAAGGACTTCGGGTTTTGGGAAATCGCAGGGGAAAACCTGCGGTTAATGTGATCATTGATGGCGTCCCTGCTTATCTGTACGTTTTTTTTTTTCTTTTGCTTCCATTGGCCTCGCGACTTATAATACTGACTTGGACTAATAGCCGACCTGGTTTCGTTCCTCCCAAAAAGCCTTATGGTTTCGAGGCTCTGCAAAACGACGTTCTTAACTTCGCAGTTCGCTCCTTGGTCCCCAATGGCCGTTTGTCAATGTGGATGCCAACAACAAATGATGAGAAAACAGAGTTCCCGGTTCCCATGCATGAGAATCTCGAGATTATCAGCATCTCTGTTCAGAGTTTCAACACTTGTAAGTGACAGGCCTTATGATATAAGCATGATATTGAAATGGATTGGCTCATTTTGTGTCTTATAGGGGCTCGCCGACTTATAACCTACCGCCGTCTACCCGAGGGAGAATTGTCGGATATCTCACTGGCCCGGAAAAAGATGGATGACCAGGGTACTAGTGCAGATGATCTTAATGCATTCCGACGTGTGGTACGTACTATCTGTGGGTTGATGGCTCAGTACCTGGCTAACTTGTTGGACGCAGCATATGCTCCCAGGCCACGGCACCAGGGTGGAGAAGGACCAAAAGACGGCCGCATAAGGACTCCGATATCAAAAATTCGATAGGAAGCTATATAGCCTACCCAGCTCGGAGGCTTGCAAAATTGGGGTAACAGAAATATCTATATGCAGTGAATGATCCGGAAATGGGACCAATGATCTTGCAAGAACAGAGAAAATACCAGATACAGTGTACTTCACAGCTTCCCTCGCTGGCTTCCTTCTGAAACCAGATCTGCAGCCAAGTCCACACCCTCGTCCCTCAAAATTCGTTTGACTTCCTCGGCCAATTCAATTCTCAACTCACGAGCCAAGACTTCAGCCTCATCGTCGTCGAGCTCCTCTCTCTGTCCACGACCGAACATAGCAAAGCTTGTTCTCTGATTGGCCCCTTGAGCAGGGCGTGGGATGATGTGGAAATGGACGTGGGGTACTACCTGCGCTGCTCTTTCGCCTGTCCCTCAGTTAGATGATTGTTGTTGTTTTTTTTTCTTCTTCCATAGACATGAGATCACAAAATGCCGTTTTGGTTGAGTGACAAATAAAACAAGATATCGGTTAGGGGCATTCGACCTCCTTGAATACCAATATTGATACATCAAATACATAACAGCATACAACGTCGAAATAGTCCGTATTCGTTTCCGAAAATGGAAGAAAAGCAAGGGCAAGACATACCATTGTTCTGTACAACATTCCAATGTCTATCGGGATCATCGCCAAACACAGTCTTCGTTACAACCCTGGAGAGAATGGGTAGCCATTTCCCCATCTGTGCATCAAACCAAGAAAAAGGATCAGCGGAAGAAGCTTCTGTTTTTTTGTTTTTCTTTTTGAATACGTCTAGATGAGCTGATGGGAAATAACTACGTACCTCCTGTCCTGCTTGAACACCCATGTCACCTAGCAACTTGTAATGATTTCTTGGCGCTACGAGCACATGGCCGCGGGTAAGCGGCATTATGTCCAAGAAGGCGAGAACATGCTCGGTGGAGAGGATGATATGGGACAATGGACCTGAATCCGGGACAGTAGAGACTGGATTGGACTTAGGGTCATTGAACGGGGTTGGGGGATATGATGCGGCGATATTGCAGAACGGGCATGGCGGGGGGGCAGTGGAATTCATGACGGATAAAGTAATGTATTTCTTCAGTCCGAATGTAGAGTTGTGAACCTGTGTAAAGTAGTATCAACGTCGGAACTACCTACCTAGGTATGTACGTAGTAAAGTTGGGAGGTCAGGGATTCAGCGGCTCACAGAGCCCCGGGACCAACCTCGGTTAAGTACGCCCAGGTGAGCTTAATTGGACGTATCTACAAGAACCCTCGATATACCCCCAAAAAAGAACACAAAAGAATTAAAAAAGAAATGGTTTCAATAAGCACGCCATACACACGGATCCAGTGTTAGAAATCCAACTATTTTGAACAAAACAAAAGCAGTCCAACTTGTCACTGATTATCACCTCGATCGTCCATCCGATATCAATCTTGCATGCCTGGAAGACTCTTCAGTAACCAATCGAGTCTTCCAGCCAATGAATTGAGAAACAACCGAGAAACAAAAACAAAACCATAGCCACCTTGGCCCCACAAAAGATTTCCAATCCGCAATGCCACGCAAACTTGCAAGTCTTCGGAACTTGCATGATAAAAAAAAAATTGATCCAAAGGGGGATAGCACTGTATCGTCCAACCTAAGACAGAGACGACTTAGGGTGAAGCAAAGTAAAATTGCGATTTGAAGGAAGAGAAAAATAGATCCCGACGCCTGCAACACGGCGAGAATGTTAGAGATATGAAGGCAGGCGGGAGACAGATGCTCATGCAGGGAAAACAAGCAAGCGGTGGTTGAAGATGTAGGGGTAAAAGAAGAAAACAATAGCACACAGGGCCGAGCGCCGAACACCCCATCACAGAAGAAGACAAATGCGGAAAGCGCAGAAATTCAATCAAGTCGTCGTAAGAATATGCAAAAGGTAGTGTAGTGAATACCAGCACAATGAAATGCCAACATATGTAGGAATTCGATTTCCCTCCTCAAGTCGAGTCGTCGCAAGGGCCTTAGGGAGTCATGAAAGGCATCGACGTTGGCGAGACAGGAGTAGCATGACATCGTAAATGGTACAATTACTGTTCATTCTTGGCGTAACTGCTCTGCTCGGAGCTGTCGACGTACAGGTGGTGATACTTCTTGGCCCATTGGCGAGTCAAGATAGAAGCTAGAAGACTGGTTAGCACGCCATCTCGCGAGACAAGGGAATTATCAATATAGCTTACCCTTCAGGAACTTCTTGCTGGCGTATTTCTTGAAGAAGGCTTCGTGGGAGACAGGGCGGTGGAGATAATCAACCATCAACTGGAAGACGGGATCTATCTCCTCTTCGGTGTATCCAGAGTAGTGGGCGAGAGTGGCATCCTAGGATAAGTTAGTTGAGAGACGCGGAACAGGAGAAATGCAACATAACATACCCAAGGTCCACGCTCAAGGATGAGACGTGCAAGGTACATGGCTGCGGCAGAGATGTGACTCTGGGGGAAGCCCATGAAACGGTGATCAAGAAGACTGATCTCCATCAAGTATTTGCCCAGAGTACGAGTTTGGATATCATAGTTGTCGGCCTTGGAGATGCGTCGCAGGAAGTTCATGGGGTTGGGGAAGCTCATGTTGTACTCAAGGGTTGCGAGGACGTGACGTTCGGCATCGAGAATCTCCTTATCCGAGAAGGTCTCATCGGCGACATGGCTGAAGTTGGCGACGTGAGGGGAGAGCACCTCCTCATACTTAGACGCAATGAACATGGCGGTAACACCGACGAGCTGAAGACGATCGAGGGCGACGACCTCGGCAGACAGGAAGCGATCGATGATGTTGACAGCAAGGAACAGGGTCTCGGGGAGCAGACGGAAACGGGTGTGCACTTCGATTAGCCAGTCGACAAGGATCCCACGCATCTTCCATTCAAGGTCGGGCTGATGGTCGATGTAATCAGGGTTGGGCAGGGTGATGATCTCAAGGTCCTTGAGATACTCGAAGATTTCCACCACGTATTCGGCGGCCATTAATGGGTCATCCAAGTCCTCAGTGTCCAGATCCTGCACAGCGTCATTCACAGCATCCTTCACGCTAATCTCCGCCTCTTGCACGGCTGGTTCTTCCGTAATCTTCTCGATAGTTCGAGTCTTTCGCTCAAGCTCGGGCTTCTTGCGGGGAGGCTCATCCGCTTGGAGGGCTGTATCCTTAAGCGATGGACGCTTGTGGGCGTTGGGAACAGGTTTCTTGTTCGAGTCGCGGGGTTGAAGGGCTGGTCGTGTGGCTGTTCGTGAGGAGTTGGTGCGGCTGAGCTTTTGAACACCACCAGTCTGGACGGTTGCCTTTGAGGTCAAACCAGCCTTGGCGGTGACCGGTTTCTTCCCAGCTTTCATCTCAGCACCCTCAGACTTGTTGACGTTGCTGACATCACCGAGGGCAGCACGGGGACGTTGGGATCCATTAGACGCGGTAGTCGACGTGGTTCGCTTGGTCTGCAGGGTTTTCTTAGCCCCAGCGGCAGACATATCAGTGCTGAGAGCGGCTGTCTTCGCCCGCGTCACACGCGCCGACGGACCATTCTCATCATTCTCGTTCATCGTGCCTCTGGTACGAAGGCTGCGGGCCTGCAGTGGAGTCAGTGATCAATGTAGTGAGGTCATGCGGTACACTCGGATCTCGATGCAATGGTTTAGATATCCCGCAGCCAGGATATCAAACGCGTGTTTTGGCAGGGTTGAAGATTGCTTACCTGCGGCATCGTGAAGAAAATGAAAGGAAAGCGACGCGTAGGAAGGGAAGAAAGGGGACAGGAATATAATGATCCTTGTCCTGCTCGGGAAATCAGGTCAGCATTCCATTTGATATTACCTCGGTGGGGGCGCTCATACCAGAGGGTTAAGGACAAGGTGCACGTACCACGCGTGAAAATGTGGTTGTTCTGAAGAAACTACAATGCCAGTAGGCAGAGGTAGCTTTCAGGCAGGTGGAGATGATATGAGTCGATAATTACGGCCCAAAGATGACTATGTTGATGTGTATCAAGACCGCGCAGAACCCTGGTTCTGAAGATCAAATGGCGCGCGAATTGGGGGAAAAAGATGTCAAATGATACGGAAATGATTCGGGGACACTGTACAACAGGAATCCGCACGCGATAATTTGTTAGTTGGGGAGTAGGGGGGAAAGATGGAAGGGTATCTTTAACTGGAATGATGAGGGAAAAGGAAGAGAGCTTGAGGGCAAAAGGCGATGTTTGGCCCTAGTACTGTGCTTAGCGTAGAAAACAAGTAGCCCCACTCAGCCAGTCGCGTGGATCACCAAATTGACCTTCGAGCCTTTTTTTTTGGGGGTAAATTTCTAAAATGAAGAATCAAACTGAGCAATGAAGAACGGAATAGAAACAAGAAAAAGATGTGTTCAGATAAGTTGGGAAAAGTAGATCCAGCAATGAAGGGAGATACGCGTGAGTATGGCATTGGGTAAATAAACTGGTTGCTCGGACAACGACTTCGTTTCGGTCTCGTATAGTATCGGACCGCATGTAATAAAGGAGTCACGTGTAAATCTGACACAAGGCGGTCAAATTGGATCCATGGATGCATACCCGTGACCAGACGTCAGCCACATTATATGGATTGTGGCGTGGGTGAGGCGGTGCAGAGAAGCTCACGTGACCAGCGAACTTTTTGTTTCCGTGGAGAGTCGGGTGCATATCTACAAAGAAGAGGAGAGGTGCAGTTGAGTCTTGGTTGGTCTGCTCTATTGACATTTGGCTTTGTCGATTGCAATTCTATTCAATTGATTCATTCAAAACCCGTCTTTCCCCCCCAATTCTTTGGCAGCAATGCTCCAACCCCGAATTGCCCTACGGGGCATTCGGCTGCCCTTTAGGTGTCTATCCTCTCTTCCTTCGCCAGTTCGTGGCTATTCGACAATTGTGAATGAAATTGAGAAGAATAAGCCTAAGTCTATCGAAACACCAGTCAACTCGTTTATTGACCCCAACGTCTCGTTCGCTCCTCCCCCCGGCCGCGATTCAGCTGGCATTCAGCTGCGCACCTTCACTCCGCGCACCCCCGGTGTGAGACATTTGCGGCGTCCTGTGAATGATCATCTGTGGAAAGGCCGTCCAGTGCACAAATTAACGTTCCCCAAACGTGGTCACGCCAAGGGCGGTCGAAACAACTCTGGCCGAGTCACTGTCCGCCATCATGGAGGTGGTGCCAAGCGTCGAATTCGGACAATCGATTTTCTGCGCATGGCTCCGGGGCCACACACAGTGGAGCGTATCGAGTACGATCCCGGACGCACTGCACACATCGCTCTGACTGCCAGTAAGGAGACCGGCAAGTTGAGCTACATTCTCGCAGCGGATGGGATGCGCGCTGGCGACGTGGTCCAGAGTTATATGTCCGGAATTCCCGAAGATCTGTGGAAGAGCATGGGCAGCACTGTCGATCCCGGTGTGCTCGCGGCCAGAACCGCCTGGAGAGGAAACTGTCTGCCATTGCACATGGTTCCGGTGGGAACATTGATCTTCAACTTGGGATTGCGACCCGGGAAGGGTGGTCAACTGTGTCGGAGTGCTGGAACATATGCTACAGTTGTGGCCAAGGGTAGTGACTCGCGCCAGCAAACAATTCAAGACGGACAGCCTGAGGCCGAAAAGAAGCCCCTGTCGCAGCGTGAGCAGCAGAAGCAGGAGCGTCTGGCCCAGCACATCACTGTCCGTCTCTCAAGTGGTGAGACTCGGCTCATCCACAAGGACTGCTGCGCTACCGTTGGTATTACCAGCAACCCGAACTACCAATACACCCAGCTCGGAAAGGCCGGTCGCTCACGTTGGCTCAACATTCGTCCGACGGTGCGTGGTCTGGCCATGAACGCTATGGACCATCCTCACGGTGGTGGACGGGGAAAGTCTAAGGGTAACATCGACCCGAAGAGTCCCTGGGGTATTCCGGTATGTATATCCTCTTGTTTTGCATCCTTCGAACTTCAATGTGACTGACTCTTCTTTTTCACCTCTAGACCAAATCCGGCTATAAGACCCGCCCGAAGTGGAAGATCAACAAGGCTGTTGTTCATGCCAGACCTCGCAACCAAGGAAAGCGCCGTCGTGGATACAACTAGAGATGATGTTGCTTTGCCGAAATGGCCGTTTCACTCTGCTTTGTCTCTTAACCGTTTGTACCTCCTCACCCTATACCTCATCCCTACCGCGCAGAGGATGACTGTACGATATCTTTTCCTGTTTCTTGACACATTAAATGTCTCATCATTTCTTCTACCACGCGCTATTTGGGGATTCTTGTTTTGCGCATCTGCCATCTGACTGAAACTCGGGCAATGGGCACTGTACAGTACGATGGCTCGATGCCATATACATTCAAAGCGAAAGAAAATAGATTTATAAAACCATTTTATCTCTCTGGACCTAGTGGATATACATAATAATCATGTACAACAAGATAAATTGCTGTGTATAAAGTAGAACATACTTCATTTCCACTCTGATTAGCCGTAGATCCCCGGCTGGGCAGATACATGCCAAGCCTTTAGGCAATCTCGCTGGTGCGTGGCCCTCTGCTGATCCGCACCTGTCAACGCCCTTGTTGGGAATTAGCATGGAAATTCAAGACTCCCCCATGGTTTCAATTAGAATCCGATCGAAAACAAACAATAGGAGTTCTTTGATTTAGCTCATTAAAACAGGCCCAGGGCCGGAGGAATGCTCAGCCTCTCCTGTTTCGAACTTCGTCATTCATAGAACTTCCTTTTCACCATCCCCACTTCAGCACATCTGGTCAACAGTCGGATGTTCCTGGCTCGTTGACGCCCCAGGGTCTATCCTATTTGCGCCATTTCTGCCCTGGAAAAAAAAAACGCGCCCGGAAAAACCAGAGTTCATCAAGTCATCCACTTGAGTTACTCAGCTACTATATACCACATCCCGCGGTCCTAAATTTGCGATCAAGCCCGCCATGGCGGCACTTCCGACGTCCAGTTTTGGACTCGAATCGTCGCAATACTCCACGGAATTTGGCCAGTCTCAAATGGAATTCATGTCCGGTGAAAGTGGCGCCGCTGCCGAAAGCACTACCACCGGAGAAGGCAACTTCGTTCCCCGCCCCAAGCGCATCGCATGTGTTGTCTGTCGGAGGAGGAAACTGAGGTGTGATGGGAGACGACCGAGCTGTGGGACTTGCTCACGTCTGGGACATGAATGTTCCTACGATGAAGTGCGCAAGAAGAGTGGTCCTAAACGGGGATATGTCAAGCAGCTTGAAGCGCGATTAGGTACGAATTCATCGGAAACAATGGTCGCAAGTGCCGTATTGACAGTGAGCTATGTCGCTAATAACCATGTCTGTATCAGCTCAAGTAGAGACTCTTCTCAAAGGTCAGGACCCGGAACCCACCCAACGAACCTCCCCACCTCAACCATTGGAGAATGCATTCACAGCACCTATCGCCGATGAATCTATACTGGATTTGCCTGACTTCTCGGGCTTGGGAGGGCTAGAAGGTATTGGAGGAAACATGGATAACTCGTACTCAACTTCTACTGCTCCCAGCGCAGGAATGTTATTCCCTCCGCCGCCAACTACCCAGGGTGGAGGCAACTCTCAATGGGACTTGATCAGTCTAGGACTGGAGGAGCCCCTTCCTTCACAGGATGTGATTGATGAACTGTACGTATTCTACCCGGCCTTTTATATGAACTGGTGTCTAATACAATGGTACTGTCTAGGGATGCTTTATTCTTTGAGAAGATATATCCAATGATGCCCATCATTCACCGCCCCCGTTACTATGCAGCCCTGAATCTCGCCCCTAATATGCGCCCACCGATCTGCCTAAGATACATCATGTGGTGCAATGCCGCATCTGTAAGTGACAAATACTTCTTCCTGCATAATCATTTCTACCAGCGGGCACGCAAGTACGCCGAGGCGGACGAAATGAAAGGATTCGGGGAGAACATCGTCAGTTTAGCCCATTGCCAAACATGGATATTTATCGGCACATATGAATTCCGAATGATATATTTCCCACGAGCCTGGCTGAGCGTTGGCAAAGCTGCAAGACTAGCACTGATGTTGGGATTGAATCGGCTTGACGGTGTTGGCCTCGATGTCAAACAATCCATTTTACCACCAAAAGATTGGACAGAGCGTGAAGAACGCAGGAGAGTCTTCTGGGGCGCATTTGCCACAGATAGATATTCAAGTGTTGGAACCGGTTGGCCCATTCTTATTGATGAGAACGATGTCAGTATCTCCTTCATGAACTCCGGCGCAGAGAGTGGTAGGCTGACAACAAGCAGATCATGACTAACCTCCCTGCATCCGAAGAAGCTTTTACCAAGAGCAAGCCACAACGAACACTTCATCTAAACGATATCGCCACCGGAGCTGTCTCTACACTAGCACCTTTTGCATGCGTGATGGTTTTGGCAAGTCTTTTCGGTCGTAACCTCATACACATTCATCGGCCTCAGCCCCAAGACAACGATCATGACCTCAACGGAGAGTTTTGGAAGCGCCACAGAAGCCATGATAATATTCTCCTGCACATCTCGCTCTCGTTGCCTGATCACCTTCGTCTTCCAACTGGTATGTCGGACGTCAACGTCATTTTCGCCAACATGAGCATCCATACTTCAACAATATGTCTTCACCAAGCCGCAATCTTCAAGGCCGAAAAGAACAAGATGCCGAATCAGATTACGACCGAGAGCAAACGAAGATGCCTTGTCGCTGCCAACCAGATTTCGAGTACCATGAAGATGATCAGCCACGTTGATTTGACGAGCGTGAGTTTCTATTGAGCTTCTTTGCCTAAATCATTTGCACTAACACCTTGCAGCTAAATCCTTTCATGTCATTTTGTCTCTATATTGCTGCTCGCGTCTTTGTGCAGTATCTTAAATCCCGACCAGAGGATTCCAGTGTTCATTCCTCGTTGCAATTTCTGGTCTCTGCTCTGAACGCTATGAAGAACAAGAACCCTCTAACAGAGTCGTTCCTTGTTCAATTGGATGTTGATCTTGATGGAACTGGCATTCGCGCTTTGGACGATAAACATAAAACCAACATGTCTGCTGCACATTCGATTTCGATGGTAGTACGTTCCCCTGGCTTGTTCCCCGATGGCTAATCGAAGCTAATCGCAATTTTGCTAGCAAACCTGCCATGATAATGTCGACTGTACCCCTATCTACAACATCCGTCAAACACAAGGGATCGCGAAGGAGGTGTCTCCACAATACAGTGCAAATCGCGGTGAAAATCAACAGTCTATGCCTGCCGGTTTGACGAGTTCCCTCCCTAGCCGGAACCGGGATTCAACGACTCAGCCCACCGCAGGACCAGTCTTCAATGGCGACGACACGCGTCGTTATTTTGGAACTTCCACTCAGGCGACAGTTCCACAAATGGACCAGGCCGGACAACCACGGGGCATTGTCGATGTGGACATGGATTTTCCAAATGATTTCGGCAACCTCAGCGACAGGAACAACCCACCATCAGACCATCCCACTCCCTCAACTTTGAATTCATCCTCCAACACCTCCTATTCAATCAATGGTGCTGACAATCCCTCACCGGGGAGCAACAATCAAACAATGAACTCGGGATATCCGAATCAGGCGTCCGCCGCGTCCTTTGACAAGGCCAACCGAAACATCATGCCACAAGGAAACACAAACCCACAGGTCACTGATTTGGGTTCTATGGCTGGTCGGTTTTATCCAAACAGTTCCGATAGCCCATCAGTTGGCACAGGAGCGTCGGGAATCTTTTCCATGCCTTCTGCTTGGGACCTTCCAACCCCAAATCCGGAAACAGGCAATGGGAGCTATGGCAGTCTAAACATGGAGACTTTTAGTGAATCTCAATGGGCTCAAATGTTGAATAACCAAATCCAGAGTGAACATAGAGCCAACACCGGCTGGGAGAACTGGCGGCCATCATGAGTGCAGCATGTGGTGGAATATACTTTCCATGAAACGATCTCAGTTGAATAGTCTCCGGTGTCGATAACACATCAAGCTTGAGAATGTTGCAACAAAAGAATCTCTCGTTTTGCCCCTGCATGGACGACATTAGACTTCGTGTTCCCCCAATCTGCTCAAAGTCCGAGACCTTAGGCTCTCACTAATTAGGCCGACCCATCGACGCCTTTACCAATCCTGGCTGGATATCTCACATACGAATCGAAGCAGGTCGTCATCCTATTGGAGATGCTTCTCTTGCTTTCAGTTTCCCTCCCCCGCTCCAAGCTGAGATTGATACACATGGGGCATCGGTCCCCTAGTTCCACAAATATTTGGGTCACTTATTACGATATCTTGGACTGGGTGCTTTCTTTTCCTGGGGTTGATTCACTAACCGCGGAACTACAAAACCTTTTGCAATTCTCTTCTTGCCACAATGTCCGAGTAAAGTGGCAGCCTGATAGGCTTCCATTAAGCTCTGCTTTTGAATGATTTTGACGACGAACGAATGAACGGTCTTTTTGGGGCGGAATTCTTCACTTTTGTATAGCTTAGTTATACGGTTGCAATCGGGGTATATGGGGCCTGTTATTCCATGTTGATAAACAATCACTACAATATTACATCAGGATCCTAAGGCATATATTGCTCTTGCTTAGCGGTCTTTGGTCTTTTTTTTTCAATACGTCCATTCATGATAATTTTTGATAATAATCCGGATCATAGAGGTTAGAGCCAAAAAAAAGCTTGCTGAAGAAGAGGAAGTGAAATATAATGTTTGAGATTACAGGCCACCACCAGCGGCACCAACAATCTTCAAGCCTCCAGCGCTGGAGCTACCAGGTCCATCGGTGGTAGTGGAATAAGCCAGCCAGTAGCGGGATGGATGCCACGCAACAGCAGAGACACCAGCATTGATGCCGGCAGTAGGAATTGTGTAAATGCTATCACCAGACTCAGCGTGGAAGATCTCCAGTCCATTGCCACCACATCCAAGCTCGTCACATGCGCCAACAATGTAGCGGCCATCGAAGCTCCAGCTTACGCCACGAATAGCACCACCATTCTCGCTGGACAAAGTGCGACGGCAGATCCAGTCGGTTGTGTCCCAGAGGGAGATGAGAGCGTCGCTTCCGCCAACTGCGAGATATCGACCTGTCGGGGCGAGCGCAATTGAAAGGCAGGCTGAGGTGTGGGCGTTGAGAGTGTGAATAATATCGAAGGAAGGGTAGGACATGATTTTGACCTTGCCTTCGCCTGTCGTCACGAATGCTTGCTGCTCCGGACGTTCGGGTGTCGGCATGCACCAGGAGAAGGTTGTCGCATTTGTTTGGACGGTCTGAGGGTGAGGGTCGAGAGCTGTGTATGTGGTTGCGCCGGGCGTGGAGGAGGGGAGGTTGAGAGCGTTCACGCCATCGGGGTGGGTGGAAGGAGAGGAGGGGAATTCAACGGAGACGGGGATTAAAGTGTCGTCCTGTTTACATATCGTGTATTAGTATCTTTGCCATGAGAGAGATGAAGGCTGCGGAGTCGCAGCGCTGCATGATTACCTTCTTGCCGACGATCATTGTGCTGCCATCAGCAGACCAGGAGAGTGTAAATGCTTCGCCGCCGACATCGAGACGGCTCACACATGTCTTGGAGCGCACATCCCAGAAGCGCACTGTACCATCGGCCGAGCAACTGGCCAGCTCCGCATCGCGGACTGGGTTGAAAAGAGCCTTCTCGATACCAGCTGTGTGGCCACGCAATTCAGTAGAGTATCGTACATGAGGACGTTCCGGGTTCCAAATTCGTAGAGTGCGATCTGCTGAGCCAGTCGCAATCAGCTGGCCCGTGGGGTTCCAGGCAAGAGTGCGGATCCTGTGGTCCCAGACTGCTGTCAGTAAGTTGTACATGAAAGACAGCGCCTGGCGCAAAACTCGACTTACGTGTGAGAGCCTGGGCCCTTGGAAACAGGATCTAAGTAGTTTTGGGTCTTCACGCTCCCAAATACGAATGCGAAGTGATCCTTGTGTAGGAGCTCGCGACGCGAAGCGGGCGCCATGTCTTCGTCTTCCTCCTCTAGAAATTGGCGCAAGACTGGACGTCTACCTGCATTCGAGCCAGCGGCAGAAGGAATGACGGAAGCAGAAGCGATAGAACCTAGCAGCTTAGGCTTGATGATATTCGAAGAACAATGGCCCGACTGAATCGGAGAGTGCTCAGATACCGCCTTTGGAGAGCCCGATACTGCCGGGAAATCCTTATCGGGCATTGCTGCCATTGCGATATCGGCCTTAGGCACCCAATATTTTCTGCCGAATTAGATTGGATTTTGCGTCTAACCTGCGTTTCAATTGTCAGAAAATTGGCGAAATTTTTGGGATAAAAGAAAGCCATGCGCAAGAAGCCAGCTATATCTGTATGTGAATGGGTCGCATGGTTATCCCACCTTCAAGGAAGAAATGCGCTTTGCATACTACATACCAAGGAACACCACCAGGAACTATGTGGTTGGCATAAGGTTGCTTAACTTGCAATTGGTACATTATAACTAATTTGAAACTATTCTACATATTTTGTTTTATTCCAGATATATTGTATGCTATACATAGATACTTTTCTGGCATTATGTATTCAAATGTTTTAATTGACAGTCTCTCTTGTTTGCTCTATTTCACATACTGCATGTGCTCCTCGGGAGTAGTTGGAAAGGCTACTTGCATTTGTTGGGTAGGCTGCTGGACTCGCTGAGCTGCAGCAGTTTGGGATCGCTGGGGCTGTTGCATCATAAACTGGGTGGACTGCTGAACTTGCTGAGCCGCCAAAGTTTGAACTTGCTGGGTTTGTTGCATCACGGACTGCATGCCCTCCTTGGTAGGGGTAAAATGAACTCCCTGGGTTTGTTGGGTGGGCTGTTGCATCGCACACTGCATGCGCTCATTCGGAGGAGTGGGAAAAGCGGTCGCATAGTAGAGATTTCTTGAGCAAATCTCAATCTAGAAGAATTGAGACTGAGATCTATCTCAGTTTAGATGTCTCTTATAAGTTGACATAAAAGCGAGGTTACATTGAACTATTATATTCATCACAATCAATATTGAGGTTGTTGATATTCATTGATACCTTCTTTCATGAATTCATATCTGCCATTTAGATCCCATACATATATACCTAGGTATGTATAACTATCTAGATCCTGTATAATACTCCAATATCGTTACCTAAACGTTCCAAGGTTGTTAAAATACCCCAAATACCAACTCACTCGCGGACGAATGTGGAACGTTTGATAGCTGCAGCCTTATGGGTCCGATAAGCCCGAGCTTAATCAAACCTCACCCTTCGGCTGAAAAATTAACCCTCCAGAATTCAAGGGCCTCGATTATCAACATTAAGCATCACTTCAAAGGCCATCAGAAACAACATGTTTGAAGAAGTGGACGATGCATCGCGACGTGAAAAATGTTTCACAACCATCGCTCAACTGCCGGCATTCATCGACCCAAAGCAGATCCCGAGCAAGAGATCGCCCTTTTCAACGATTCAGAATCATGCATTTGTACACTCAGTAAGTGACCTGTGGCTTGATTTGAGAATTGAAAGGTTATTGGACTGATCATTGGGTATAGGTCGAGGTTATCTTGCCAAAGGAGGTCTATTCACAGATCAAAGCATCGCTCGAGACTAAACTAGAAAAACCTCGGTATGCACGAGTGTTTATGGCTCCTTCGGCTCTGCTTGAGCATGATTTCTTCAACACATATATCAAGTCAGGTAATTGTGCCTCCGCCAGTTCAGCCCAATAGCTCTCCCATATCTGAATGGGCATCAGTTGCACAAGCATCGGACAGCTTTTGTGCTCAGAAAGTTCATTTTATTGAAGACGGTGATCTGACTTGGGACGTAGGGAATATTTTGATGATATCAGAAGGACGCTCGGGGTCCGATAATGTCTTCACACTCCAAGATGGTTCGTTCTGCTATAGCTGCCCCTGGAAGAGTCTTGCCGCTGCGGAACCGAAAGCTGACTCGAATGGAAACAGGGATTCTTCGAATGGAACTAGGAAAGGAGATCTATGAGCGAACAGGTCTCACAGGCAAGCCTTTCCGCAGTGGCGGCAGAAAACATGCAAAAGAACGATTCTGTGAGTACAAGCAGAGCAAATGGGCTGGATGAATATTTACTAATCATGTCATCAGTGGTGGAACTGAACTTACGGCTACCCTCGATGCTACATGGCAAGAAAGGGTTTGAAAGAATTGTATGGGCATTCACCAATGTTCTGACTCAATCAATGGCCTGGCTCTTCCACGACCTGGAAAGCAACTCCGGTCTAGATGAAGGTGATCATGTCTCCGAAGCCAAAAAGGGAAACGGCAGGAATAATATGCTAAAAGTTAGAGCAGGAAACAAGCCGATCAATAAGGTTCAACCACAGTTGATAACCTGTAAGCCACAGGAAATTGATCACGAGCAAATACTCATTCCTCCATTTTACGAAAACGGGAAAGTACTCGAGGAAATGTCGGAAGGTGAGCTGCAGGAACATTCCGGCTCCCTGTCCGAATGGCTTGCCATGGTCCAGATGGCTTCTCCACGGTTATTTGGGGAAGATGACGTCGATCCGTACCTGAGTCGTTATGCAGTTCCAGGTGCAGACGAAAGTCAGGCCTGTGATTTGATGAATTTGAAATGGAATGGTTTGATATCGTCCCGTTGGATCATGCAGCTGTTCATCAATCTGCTGTGAGTTGCGAATATCTGGTATAAAAGTCGGGTTGAGAACTGACATTGTTCAATGAACAGGCAAAGTACTAAGGCAAGTAATCTGCCGTGGTTTGCACTTGCCGTCGCTACTTTGGGTAAAGAAGCTGTGGAAGGAAGGGACGGGTTCACGGTTATGGTCCTTCCTAGTGGACGGTGTGGACAGTCCAGTGAATCCAGCGAAGCATCCCAAATCAATGAGGAAGGAACCACTGGACCTGGCCGTGTGACTTTATGTTGGGAGTTGATGGGAGCATCAGTGACCGAACCCTGACCTAACCCTGTGCCCTTTGTGACCGATCCGACTACCGCATTGGGGACGGAGATTCATACAGGGCTTCATTCATGTAAACCCCCATCATCTTACCCTGACTTACCCTGAACGAGAACACCCTCGCGTACCTTCCCACAATCCCCCTTTCCCACAATCCCCATTCACGCCATTCACTCTTCATCCTTCTTCCTTCCTTCATCCTTCTTCTTCCTCTCCTTCTTTCTTTCCCCATACCTTCTTTCCCCATACTTCTTTCCCCACACATTTCCCCATACTTGCATCATCTTACCCATTCATCCAATATCACCCCATCCAATATCATTCCAATATCATTCATCCAATATCATTCATTCACTGCAAAATACAATTAGCAGTTCCATAGTCGTTGCTTTTCGAGCCTTCCACTCGAGCAATTGACACCCTTCGTTCATCTTTTGTTTTTATCAGCTTTCGTGTCTCTGCACCTTCCTTGACCCTGCGATTCCATCAGCTGTACTATCATTCACATTCATCCCATCATTCGTTATGGCGTCTCCCGTACCCACCCAATTCTTCACCGAGGCACTTGCCGGGGTGTCTTATGACGAAGATCCCCAGAAGGCTCTCCAGGGTCTCGACGAATGGGAAATTCCCGAGTCAGTTTACCGCAAAGATGGTTCCTGCATGTCCATCTGGGAACTTGCTCGTGTCAATGGTAATTACATCTCCTCTTTTAGGACCATCGGACCGAGACTGACTTGTGTTCCTAGGATATCACTTCGAAGGAGACCTCAATGAGGCTCCTGGCTCGGATTTCGATAAGGCCTTTGTTGAATTCGGTGTAAACCCTGTCGTTGGCCCAGTGACCTTGGATCACCTGGAGCTTGACCCTGAATTGTCTACCTCCATCGTGATCGATGATGTGACTCCACCCAGCACTTGTACCAACCAGTCGCAGTCGGGCACAGTCTACCCACTGAATACCCTCAATTATCTCGAAACCGCCGACTTGGGTCCTCCCATGGCAGTCGTTCAACTTACTACCGCCACCCAAAAGGCTCCGGTCACCATTGCTAAGGCCGTTAAAGTCGCTCCTGTCACTGCTGCTCCAGTCACCCAAGTTGCTACTGCAGTCGCCGAACGCGCTCCGGTTATCCTTGATCCAGCTGTTCAGGTAGCCCCCGTCCAAGTCACTCCTACTACCGGTACAGCAATTGGAACGGTCAAGGTCTTTGACCTAGCACAAGGCAAATCGCGCCCTCAGCCTGCTAAGCGACCACCCAAGCAGAAGGCCAAGCGGGTCCCCAAGAACAAGCAGAATGACGAGCTACACACAAAGCAGAAGAAGGCAAAGGCGAACAGCACTCCACGCAAGGCGACGGGAAAGACAACTGTAGCCCCAGTCACACCACCTCAGAAGATTGCGCCTGCCCTGGCAACACCAATGCCTGTACCAATGAGTCGTTTCCCTGCCTCGATGACCCCAGTGACTGGGGACGCTCGCAAGACATCGGTACATTCCAGCCAACAGGAGATGCTTCAAACTCAACAGCGCCTCCAAGATCAAGAAGAGCGCCTTCGTATTGAATGGCACCAACTGAAACAACAGAATGCTCATTTGAAACAACAGCAGCCCGGGGACGAACATCAGCTCCAGATCCACCAACAGCAGTGTCAGCTCAGCAAGCAGCGGTTTGAGCTGTGTCTCCAAAAGATTAACCAGCACAAAGCTCAAGTCCATCAATTCCGGGATCAGTTCCAAATTCCAGCACCTCAGCGTGTCCAGCAGTCCGCCCAAATGCAAGCAGTTTATCCCACTCCCCCTAAAGATCGCATGCAGTCTGTGATGAAACAAACCCAGCAACTTCATGCCGCAGCGGGTCAGCAAGTGCAGCCCGCTCACCAAATGCAGGGAGTTTCCCCCACCACCCATAAGGAGCGCATGCAGTCTATTATGCACCAAACTCAGAACCTCCAAACCGCGGCAGCTCAGCGAGTTCAGCAGCCCACCAAGCAAATGCAGGGGATTTATTCCACCCCTACCAAAGAGCACATGCAGTCTGTTTCTTCCCTTTCTGCCGCTTCGCCCAAGAAGAGAGACTTCCAGTTTATGGAGAACATTGTGCCTACCAACTTTGTGGCCAACCCAAACAACTATGCGCGCTGGGGTATTACCCCCAATGACGACCGAACCTACTTGAACGGACCTCGGGCGAAGAAGGCACGAACTTCCCGCAAGTAGGGTCGGACGGAGATGGTGTTTGTGCGGCAGAGCCGCGACCTTATTTTTTTCCGTTTTCTTTTTCTTTTTCTTTTCTTTTTCTTTTTTTGTTGAGGAGGAGGTCTTTGCGGGGGTTTGTGATGAGTAGAGGAGGAGGAGTGATCAGGGTGTTGCAGTAGGTACACATGGTTGTAGCCTACATGAATCCAATTTTTTTTTTTTTTTCAATTATCAATTCCTACTGTAGATTGCCTATTGTCATATCAAAGAGGTAGGGGGTATTCCTCAATTAGGCTTTGAACTACTACTGGAACCCTGCCTAGTATTTCCTGGTGAATTAGTGGCCTTCTTTCACTCATTGCGAAGAGATACTAGTGCTCCTCCGGAAACAATTGTATTCACAATAGTCAAGTAACTATTGATTTGTTGTCTAAAGTGTATAGTTAGTTACCTGTTACCTGTTACCTGTTACCTACCTACTTCTGCCTACCCAATGTGACGAAAATGATCTTCAGACAATACAGGATTTAAATTATAAGAGGTTCTTCGGATCTATTTAATCTCTGAAGTCATATTCATTCAAGCCATTCTCTAGTTATAGGTCCTAGGATTGTCCCAAGGATCGTCCACTTACACAAAATGAATCCTACTGTGCGTCAAAAGAAATCCTACAATTGGAAAATGCGGTCTAAAACAGCCGCCGATGTATGTCTTGTCCCTCGATTCAGATCAAAAGTGCCAGAGATAAAGGCCTGTCAGTAAAAGTAAGTAAACCTCTCCCACTGGTATCATGATGCTCATCGTCTCCAGGGAATTGTTCTGGTTGGCGGGTTTGGCACAAGCCCCTATGGGCCCTATCTGTCTCAGCACTTAGAGGGCAGATCAGTGCGACAGTGAAAATCCAATCCCTCAACTTAATGATACTGTCACTGGGATTTACAAAGTCTCGTGAAGCACGAAGGGCATTGATTACGATGATCTTGACTCCCAATTTGGCAAAAATGGACCGTATAAGGATCTGGATTATGAGATTGAGGTACGGCCATCAGGGGCTTCCAATGATTTTACTATTTACCATCAAGGCAAGAAAGTTGATTCCAAAAATTCCCGGATTGCTTATGAGTGACATGGTTTATAAATTGAAGTCCGAGACTCCTAATGAATGAATATATCAATTTATTATTCTTTTCGACTTCACTCGGATTTCTGAACACAAATGTTAACGGAAACAAGGACTTGGATGGAAACACGGTATGCTAGCCCATCAAGTCATTCACTATGTCTCGCAGGATGGGCCGATTCCCAACCACATTGGTACCGTTGAACAACTTTGCACCTGTCTTTGAAGGTCTTCGAAGGCCGGACGGTGGCTGTCGGGAACCCAGTGGGCTCAGTGGTTCACGGGTAGAACGAGAAGAGGGTGATTTGTTCTTGCCCTTACCTTTGCCCTTGGCAGAGCCAGGAGTCAAGGCCGCTCCCGGAGACATAAGCTGCGGCTGCGTGGTACAAGAAGGGAAGAAATGCTTGTCCATGGCTCCGCTGGGCAAGTTATAAACCCAGCCTTTGCTTTCCATCAGACGAACATATTTGCAAAGGAGCTCGTTACCATCACGGAGAGTGGATCTGCTGCCGACGACTAGCAGCTTGGTTTGGGCACGGGTGAAAGCGACGTTGACACGGCGCCAGTCGCGTAGGAGCTCGCCGACGTTATTTTCGGCGTTACTGCGTACGCAGCTCAGGATAATAACCTCTTTGTCGCGACCTTGGAACTTGTCTGTAGTGTGCATTTCTAGATCCGGGGTGTAGCGTCGCAGGCTCTGGCGAAGGAGCGAGAGTTGACTGCGATAGAAAGTGATCACACCAATGTTGCGCGCGGGGATACCAGAGGCAATGAATGACTCCACAAGTTGCGAGCAGAGGAAGACCTCCATGTGATTCACGACTCGATTCCCCTGTGCTATCTCGAGGGCTGCAGGGCCGATGGGATCGGTGTTGACCAGGCGTGTTTTTGCAGATGGCGTCAGTAAGTCTCGGAGCCAGCAGGGGGTACTGGGGGTACCCGGGCAGATTTCTCGTTGTGACTGTGACGGGGCATGGCTCAAGTCCTCGACATGGAATTCCTCGAGGGCGTTGATATTGGGTATATCCAAAGATCGGGCCGCTACCTGCGGTGTGCCGCATTTGAGACGGCCCGAGTAGATCAGAGTATTGGAAAGTAACATGATTTCCTCACACATGCGGTACTGATGCTCTAGGTTGACAACCGAATCTGGTTGTGCGTCCGAGAGTAGTTTGAAGAGACTGATATCAAGCCCTCCTTCCTGAGCCGCTTTATTCTGTACGAGCGGCGGCAATTGATAGTGATCACCGACCAGGATGAATGTCCTTGCCATACGAATCGGGCCGAGACAGACTGGGAGCGTGATTTGTGACGCCTCGTCGACAATACAATAGTCAAAGATGCGTTGATTAAAAATGTTATGGTTGACTCCGAGGCATGTAGTGGCAACAACTTGCGGCTTCTCGTATGAATCTTTGAGTTCTTCAATGGTTGATTTCGGGATTGCAGCAAGATCCGCAAATTCCTGAACATCTGGATGGATTTTGGCGGTTGCACCTATACGCAACACACGAATGCTGTCGTCTCGAATCTTCAGCAGAATATTGTCCACTGCAGTGTGGGTGTAAGATGTAAGAAGAACACTCTTGCCTTGTGCGACAAGGGCTCTAATAATATGGGCAATGGTTGTGGTTTTTCCAGTCCCAGGCATTCCGAGGACAAGGGCATAATCTTTGGCACTCATCACTTTATCAATGGCTTGTCTTTGATCCACGTTGAGGTTGTCAGGATCGGAGATTGTGTATGAAGATGATGTCGTCTTGAAGGCGGGAGCTTGACCCTCAACAATAAGCCGTCGAAGCTGTCTCGCTTGGAACAAGTCTTTATCCATCATACAGATGAGGTTGTTTCGGACAATGGCCATGCCGTTGCTAAACTCGTCTTTGTCGATCCGGTAAACGAGCTGTTCACCTGGGTTTTCGAGAGCAGCAGGCTCTTCTTTTCCAACCTCCATGATTCCCCTGAAAGACTGATTTGTGACTGCATCGAAACCAGCCGTCTTTGATCGTGCATTGTGAAGTTTACGGTCCACGCCAACCTTGATGTGTGAGGAACTAGTATGCACCACGTATCCATTGGCGAGAGCAAAATGGCCCTTTTCATCCGAAATTACAATCGGTTCACCGACAGATATTTGAGACTCAGCAAAGGAGAAACCAGGAGGCGCTTGTCTTTTGACGAACGTATACTGGTAGCGGTTTATCTTTGTCCCAGTGTTCTCCTCATACACCGAATGAGGATCGATAACGACATCCCCGAAGCATCGGCCCAGGGCTTCTCGCTCGCTGCTCACCAATGTCCAAAGCTCTCGCCGGAACTTCACAAGATTACCCTCTTCTTTAGTCAGAAGTCCATCCCATTTACGGAAGAAGTCCCGATCACCGTTGTTCAGATGGCCAACAGCTGCATCGAAATCCTCGCCAAGTGCACTGGTTTCGCCATCGCCATCCTCGGAGAGCTTGTGATAGATGAGGCAAGGGGTTTTCGCATAGCATCGAATGCATTGACGGGCTTTCTTCAACATTGGTGGAAGCTGCTGCCTTTCGCGAATATAGCCAGCGAGGTGATTGCGCACCTGGATCATCTGGAGCAGTTCGTGTCGAATCCCACGGATACTAAGTGTTTTTGTTAACTCGAGGTAGTAGAGAAGCCCAAATGTAACATCGAGATCTGCAACAGTTTTTAGCAACTAGCCAACTAACCGAAACAGCATGGTCGGCTTGAAAGAACATTTCATCACCTACCATAGCGGTCCGAGAGGAGTAGAGTGTAGAGAGCTGTTTGAGCCCTGTGTGACTGGTTTGTATCCCTTCGCCCAGTCTTAAGCTCCAGCGGAACCACCAGGTTCTTCTCCACTTTATCTTCACGACAAGTAACTTGTACCGTCGCATCGATGTTACCTTTAAGGCCATACATTGGCGACCAGATGTGCTCCTCGACCTCAAGCAGTTTGTTAATACTCAAGTTCATTTTAGAGCTATTGCGGTCTTCAACCATAGACTTGGCCTATTGATCTTGATTAGCAAGGGTCCTTCGCCAAAAGAAGCCACATCGGCCGTGAGACATACCTGTGGTTTGACATGCAAGAAAGCATCTGCCCAGTCGAGAACAGCAGGCATCCTGCTCATGAGATATTCAACAGCTTCAGGGATACTCATTTGGATCGAGTACAACTCTTCAACGTGTCTGCCCAAGACGGTTTCGACCAATGTCTTCAATGACTCCATGTCCCATTGGTTCGCTTTGAGCGCTTCTTGAAAAACTTCGTGGAAAAACACTCCGAAGGCTTGCGGTCGCTCGAGTGCGGCAATGACTTTGACACGGTCTTGAAGGACAGCTCGTCGCTGGCAGTCTATCGAGTCTGCTACGACTGTAGCAGAAATGAGATGGTCGGGGTGAAGGATGATCATGTGGTTCAAATTATCCGCAACGCATTGGCCGGCTGCGTTGAAGTCCCCGACCAGATGGATATACGAGTCCTTGCTGCAGGGAGTGTCAAACCATGACTCTCGTAGAACAATAACCTTGCGTTCTCGGGTTTTCTCGTCTTCAACTAGCAATACCTGTATTTAAAGTCAGCGGACGGGACTATATCCCGGGGCAAGGGCAAGGTATCTGACCTGCTCTGGCTGAGTACGTCCTTTCGGAGTAACATATGTGCTCTTCGTGATGTCAACGATCTGGTAACGTTTGATAGCTTGTCGACCTTTTAGGTTCTATTTGTTTTGACTGTCTTAGCATATATCTAGAAATTAACCGACTAAGAATGACTAACATAAGGCCCTCCTTCACCTGCTTGCTTCATAGTTTGCTCGATGGCCTCCAAATCAAAATCATCATCAAACTCATCATCCGATGATACCATCTCAGGTTTGACAGGTGTTGCGGTTGGGGGCTTGCTATGCATACTACCATTCACCGGGACATTCGCAGCATCTGATTTTTGCAAAGATAGTCCCGTGATTGTTGGGTTTAATGAATTGACGGACACGGGATTTGTGTCACATTTTGCAAGTATTTCCTGCAAGTTGTCAGGCAGATCGTCATATTCATCTTCATATTCATCGAATTCATCGCGTTTTGTTTCGTTAGTCGTAGTTTTATGGGGTAGGGGTATGGAAGGTTTGCTGTCGAGCATTGAATCCTTTTTGGGCTGCCATGAACGAGACTTTTCTGCGTCAAGGGCAGCCCAGTCAGAAGATCCCAGAGAAGCAAACTCATTAGATGCATGTGCCGGCCCAATGAAAGGATCTTCTGAGGGATCGGCCAGGTCCATCAGGCCTCGATCAAGATCATCGTCTCCGAACTCGGAGGATGACTCTTCAAGAATAGGCAGCGTTCCAGGTCTTACTTTCTCAGGCAGTACAGCAGATGGGGATTCTGCAGTTTCTTCGTCGGCCTCGTGAAGCTTACGGTCCTTCGTGGGTGAAGACGATCGACACCTTCGCGCATCCATATGTTGGCGCAGGGGCGACGACCCCGGCGGACCCACATCGGCAGGGGCCATGTGTATACTTTTCTCAATCTTCTCCATAAGATAATTGATCCTTGATGACTTGGGTCTTCCAGATTCGACATTGCTGCTAGTTCGTTGAATGCCGCGACTGGGACCAACATCTAGTCTATTGACTCGTCGTCGTTTTGTTCGAGAGGTGGGGAAATCGGTAGTGCAGCTAATCGCACGTCTCAGCCCTGACGAGTCTCGACTTGTTCTGCCTGAGCCCGGTGTCTGGGGCGACGAGGAAAGAAGATTTGCGAACCGTGGCGGTGGAAGATCATCCGGGCCATCGATCATGTTTTTATCCATGTAGTTATTCCACAATTCAGCAGCCATATCATGCTGCGGTGTCTTGAAGAGGGCTTGTATTGAATGAAGATCAAGGGGTTCTTTTTGCACCTTTTTCTTATTCCCATTCGAGGGAGAGCCAGCAGGTGAAGAACTGTGCCGGCGCTTCCTGCGACGACCTGCTGGCGTCTGGGATGAGGTGTCTGGGTTCGAGCTGGCAGGCACATGCTGCCAGATGACATGCTCGACTGGCGTCACCTCCGGGCCTGGCGCGGGATCAAACGAATCCTCAGCGTTGCTGATCAAATCTGCCAGAGGTATCCTGTTTCCTGGAGTCTGAGGGCATTCTTTGATAGGCTTTGATGCTCGAGCTTCGTGCGGCGGATGGCATCCTCTGTCAGAAGAGGCCTGCATCAGCTCTGCCACACTGTTGGGGCCCGAGTCTTTGAGTTCTTTGCTCCCATTAACCGATTTCGTCTCGTCTTTGGAGTTGGGGCCTTCGGGAACTACTTCGCCTTCGTGGAAGCGAAAAGCATTCAATTTTGTTCTTGAGTTTGAGGATATGGGGTATGCATTGTTCGTTGCCATTGCTTCGATCTGGAAATATCCAATGACGCGTTCAAAATTGGTAATGATACATTCCGCGGGAAGCTGGAGCAGGACAATGTCAGAAATGGGGATACGTTGGGGGTTTGAGATGAAACATACCAATTAAGAGATGATATTTACCGGTCCAATTACTTTGGATGTTCGTGCATATGGAAAGATAAAACGAATGGCGACTCCAGCGCCTTGTTGGCGACGTGGGGAAGGGCCAGATGTGATAAGAACGCGTCGCGTGTAGTCCTGACACCTATTTTCCAAGGCAGGAGCGTATCTCTGCCTAAAATATAAGGTGTGAAAGCGGACAAGAAAATTGCCGAAAGTAGACTAGCGCGATAACTGGACAGCTTCCCGGCCTTTTACGGCTTCAACATCAACCCGCCGAAGCACCCCTCCACTCTCCTACAAGAGGCAACATATCAATTGAGACCGTCCTTGCCACTTGAATTTAAAAGGATACTCTCTCCCTTGTGACCGTCGCCAATTTCCTCGCACGCCAGTATCGGCCTCAACCCTCCTTCACCCCCATCTTCAAGATGACTGCCCGGCCATTGTCGCACATCCTCCGGGCGCGCTGCCTGCTTCGCCAGCCTCAGAACACCCAGGCATTCTCTACCCGGTCCAGTCTCCGTGCTGCGGACCACGGTGACCACTATGATCCTCCCACCGGCTGGCTGTTCGGTGTCAAGCCCGGCCAGAAGTACGTGAAGGAAGGCTGGGAGAACATTTTTTACTACGGATTCATTGGAAGCTTTTTGGTCGCTGGTGTCGCATACGTCTTCAAGCCTGATACTTCGTACGTACAACCCATACCTAGACCTAACGCCTCAATACTGGCGTCTATGCCCCTCGCACAACTGGAATACTGACAATTGGAATAGTATACAAACATGGGCTCTCGAAGAGGCCCGACGGAGACTCGAAGCTGAGGGAATCCTTGAGGACCCCGACAAGGTCAAGGAATAAACGCCAAATCTGTACACTGTACATAGAGATCAAAGAGGGACTATTTCGATTTATGCCTGTACTACCTGCGACGGCAGATATGATGTTCCGGTCTCGTTCTTAGACAGGTTTTTTTTTTTTTTTGCATGCTCATCTATTTTCGTTTGTTCCTTGTTGTATCACTTTACACTTTTCGAAGTTTCTTTCCGTCATGTTGGCTATAGGTGCTCCGGTAGCAACACAATGCTTATAATTCGCACTGAGTACATCATGAAATAATCCAAGTTAACGGCACGAAGGTTGACAAAAAATGGCCGGCTGCATATGCGGCCTTGTGGCGTCTTTGGATAGTGTTTTTGGTAGTCCTTAAAGATGTCTCTTTTGTGGATCTTCTATCCTCTTCTCAGTTCCACGGCAGGAAAGGGCGGGAAAAGGCCTAATTTTGTGAAATCGACTATCGACTTTTCGAATAACCAGGGACCAGGAGTATCTTATAGACTATTTGAAAAAATGTACTGAAAAAAAGGCTGACTGGCATTCGCCTCCTTGCTATTCACATATTCACATAGGGTTCTCAAATCTCTGGATATAGATCATTTCTCCGGAGCAAAGGCATTTCACGCCTAATCTTCGCCACAAGATCCAGGTCAATATCGGCTGTCGCAATTTGTGGTTCCTGATGCTCATCTTCCAGCTTTGCTACCACTTCACCCCACGGGTTGACGATAATAGAATGGCCGTAACTTCGTCTCTTCTCATTATGGGGGCCTGCCTGCGCCGCTGCAATCACGTATGACTGGGTCTCAATAGCTCTTGCTCGGAGCAAAGGCTCCCAATGGGCTTTGCCCGTCGGAACAGTGAATGCTGATGGGTAGGTGATGATCTCAGCATTCTGCCGTCTCAATGCCAGGCTGATCTCTGGGAAACGCAACTAGATACATAATCCAGCATGAGTAAGATGCTGAACCAAATGATGTTCGATGTAATGTCAACATGCACTGTACTTACGTCAAAACAAATGCTCAGACCAACACGCCCTATGGGGGTATCAAATGGCCTTGGAATTTGTTGCCCAGGTTGGACGTTCCTATGCGGTTCAAGGTTAGCGAATTATAAGTCAACTATCGGATCTTAAGTGAACCCTCTTACGCGCTCTCCTTAAGTACAGGTCCGTCTTTGATATCAACGTCAAACAGATGGACTTTCTGGTAGGTTTGAGTAATGACTCCCTTATCATCGATCCAAATCAATAGATTCTTGAGCCTGGTTTCAGAAGCTACTTCGTGAATTCCAACACTGATGTGGATGTTCTGTTCCTCGGCATCTCTCTGTAAAGATGATACAAAGCTAGTCCTCTCTTCAGATTGTGCGAGTGAGTATGATTGCTCTGCCGAGGATGCGATATAGTCCGATGCCTCTGGAAGAAACAGCACCTAACATATATGAGCTGTCTATCAGACAGTTGGCAATAGAATATATATAAGATTACCTTGGCACCTGCTGTAGCAGCCTTTCGAACCAACACCTTACACTGAGCTAGATTCGAAGTTATGTTGCTAGTCGAGCATAGCTGCCCCACGGCCTATATCAAAGCAGATTGTTAGCCGTGTGGTTCACGCCTGATGGGTGGTGTATATACCGCTAAAACCATAGTTACTAATTTCCAGGTCTGAAAGGAACCTAAAAAAAGTCTTCAAAAAAAAAGGACCAAGAAAGTACTTTGTTATAGCAATCGAATGGCATCTTTCGACCCCAAAGTGACGAGCCCGTATGCTGACTCAGCCAGTTATCGCGATAATCTGCGATAACCTTTCTTCCCGCCAAGACTCTCACCTCGGATCTTTCACAAGACACACAGGTTTTGACAGATCCAGCAACTGCTAGACGGTGGAATCCTATCGTCGCGATGAAGAGTTTAAGGAGAGACTTGTCTGCCAACCCGCAGGCCGCAAATGTTACCAGCAAGGTCTTCGTTAGGTCCACAAAAAGTGGAAAGGTGCAAAAGATTGTCCGCGAGCTCTACTTGAGAGAAGACATTCCTTGCTCTTCTAAGCTCTGCTCACAATGCCCGACGATTGCGCCGGCTGATGCCAATGGAAACAGTAAGGAACTTATCATGGTGATGGTCAAGCAAGTTGCTAATGCGAAACAGTTGCGCCGTTCGTCCTATCCGATCGCCCCGCCGGCACAACAGCATTCCCGCGAGGTCACTACCTTGTTCCAGATACAAATGCGCTGCTTAATGGAATGGATCTTTTCGAGCACACTGGGGCCTTCTACGACGTGATTGTCCTCCAGACCGTCCTCGAGGAATTGAGAAACCGATCACTGCCACTTTATAACCGTCTTCTGGCCCTCGTCAAATCAGACGAAAAGCGCTTCTACCTATTCTTCAATGAGTTCCGCCGAGAGACTCATGTTCGGAGAGGTCCGGAGGAAACAATCAATGACAGGAACGATCGCGCTGTGCGCATGGTAGCAAGCTGGTACGGTTCCCACCTGCAGCAATCAGCGAAGAAGGGAAAGAAAGAGAAGGCTATTCCAGCAATTGTAGTCATAACTGATGACAAGGAGAACCTTCGGAAATGCAAGGAAGAAAATGTGGCGGCCTTGTCGCTATCCGATTATGTCTCCGGTTTGGAGGGGTCCGAAATGTTGCTGGATATGATCAGCGAGTCAAAGGATGCGAGAGATTCCAAAGAAACAACTCGCGGGGAATTATTCTACCCAGAATACTTCTCAATGTCAAAACTCACGACTGGCCTGCGAGCCGGAACATTGCACCAAGGAGTGTTCAATGTTTCTCCTTACAACTACCTGGAAGCCTCCGTCAAGACTGCAGCTTTCGATAAACCTCTTCTCATTTTGGGCCGCGATAACAGTAACCGCGCTATTGCAGGCGATTCTGTCGTGGTCGAAGTACTACCAAAAGACCAGTGGAAGAGCCCTTCGACTAAGATTGTGGATGAGGAGGCCGTGACCCGTAATGATAACCCTGATACTGAGGAGACCGAGGCTGTGGTGACGGATAGAGAACGCAAAGCTCTCCAGGAAGAAGTCAAAAAGGCCCATGGCAAGAACTCGGATGGCAAGCCACAACCTACTGCCAAGGTTGTTGGTGTGATCAAGCGCAGCTGGCGTCAATACGTTGGTCACGTTGACTCGAATTCTACTGGCTCACAGGCCTCTGGCAGAAGGCAACAAAACGTTTTCTTACTGCCTATGGATAAGCGTATCCCGAAGATCAGAGTACGCACAAGACAGGCTAGCGAGATTCTCGGTCAGCGTATTCTTGTCACCATCGATTCTTGGGACCGCGATTCGAGATACCCTACCGGTCATTTCATTCGGTCTCTGGGAGAGCTCGAGACCAAGGGCGCCGAAACCGAGGCTCTATTGCTTGAATATGACGTGCAGTACAAGCCGTTCCCGAAGTCTGTGCTGGACTGCCTTCCATCTGAAGGGCATGATTGGAAGGTCCCTGTCTCGAAGGAAGACAAGGGATGGAACGGCCGGAAAGATCTCCGAGACTTGCTTATTTGCAGTATCGATCCACCTGGCTGTCAGGATATTGACGACGCACTTCACGCGCGTCTTCTGCCAAATGGAAACTTTGAGGTTGGTGTCCACATTGCGGATGTGTCGCATTTCGTCAAGCCCAACAACCCAATGGACCTCGAGGCCAGTGTTCGCGGAACCACTGTTTACCTAGTCGATAAGCGTATCGACATGCTCCCGCATCTTCTTGGTACAGATCTGTGCTCTCTCATGCCCTATGTTGAACGATATGCGTTCTCGGTTCTGTGGGAGATTACACCTGATGCCGAGATAGTGTCTTCGAATTTCACCAAGTCGGTCATTCGCTCTCGGGAAGCATTCAGCTACGAACAAGCTCAATTACGCATTGACGACAAATCACAGCAAGATGATCTGACTGAAAGCATGCGCACCCTCTTGAAATTCTCGAAGGTTCTCCGTCAGAAGCGTATGGACGCCGGTGCCTTGAACCTTGCCTCCCCAGAAGTCCGCATTGAGTCTGAGGGTGACGAAGTGGGCGATCCTTTGACGGACGTCAAGACTAAGGCTATGCTTGACACTAATAGCTTGGTCGAGGAGTTCATGCTTCTCGCCAACATCACTGTTGGCTCGAAGGTCTACGAATCCTTTTCTCAGACGGCCTTGCTGCGTCGACACGCCACTCCCCCGCCCCAGAATTTCGAGGACCTCCAAAACCAACTCTCTAAGAAGCGGAACATGGAGCTTGATGTCTCCAGCTCGCGGGCTCTGGCTGATTCCTTGGACCGCTGCGTCGATCCCAAGAACCCATTCTTCAACACCCTGGTCCGTATTTTGGCGACCCGTTGCATGACCTCTGCCGAATACTTCTGCGCGGGCGCCTTTGCCGAATCTGAATTCCGTCACTACGGTCTCGCCTCGCCCATCTACACCCACTTCACTTCGCCCATTCGACGATATGCCGATCTGATGGTTCACCGCCAATTGGCTTCTGCCATTGGGTATGAAGGCGAGGATGGACACGCAGTCATCGAGGGTGTCAGCACCCGCAACAAGCTAGAAGACATCTGCCGCAATATCAACGTCCGTCACCGCAACGCACAGCATGCCGGCCGCGCTAGTATTGAATACTACGTCGGTCAGGCTCTCAAGGCCCGTGGAGAGAAGATGGCCGCCGACGGTGTTGATGCGGGTATTGAAGAAGAAGGATACGTCATGCGCGTGTTCGAGAACGGTGTTGTAATTTTCGTTCCCCGCTTCGGTATTGAAGGTGTCGTTCGTCTGGAAGACTTTGTCCTGCCTGGTGAATCTGGAGCTCGTTCTGTCGCCGAAAGACGGGAGCTAGCTCCTCACCGCACCACGGAGTTTGATAGTGAGGAGTACACCCTTCGCGTGGAAGAGAAGGGTCACCCGGAGAAGGAACGCAGTGTGACTGTTGAACTCTTCCAAAAGGTCCGTGTTAATGTCAGCTCCGTCAAGGAAGAGGGTCGTGGCGCCGGCAAGAGAAGGGTCCGGATTCTGGTTACGGAGGCATGAACCAAGAACTACATCCATGTAGATTAGATCTAGTGTTAAAACGGCGTTGAAATCAAATGAATGACAGACGATTGTCTATTTTTGTATGTTCAGTTTGTCTGCCATATCTGTACTCTGTGCTATGCAATTATATTTAAACCTTCTTCAAAGTTATCATTCTGCGAACCAAGCTGACCGGGGCCCATAACGGAGCATCTGTTCCAGTGGCCCCCAAGGCCGGTGAAATAGCCGTAGGGTGGTCTTGCTTCTCGTTCCCACTATGATTTCCAGCCAATGGGCCAGGCTGGACAGGATCACGGCGTCCCTTAGCACGCTCCAACTCGCCAACTTTCCATCCACGGACGACCCACAAGCATAAGGAAGCACCAACATACATGAATCCAGTAAATAACTGAACACGTAGGTATGAAGTCCCGCCACCAATATCATGGCTGCGGAGCTGAAGGGCGATAGCCTCGGAGACAGTGCAAGGAGCAACAAGCGTGAGCCAGGTAATGCTCAAGCCGGAAGGGAGGTCTCTGATACCAATAATCTCCGCCAGAACGGGAGAAACAGTAGCCCAATACGTGCCCGCGACAGTGCCAACCAAAACGGCGAAGAAGCATACCACACCCATACTATCAACAGAAGTCCAGATGGCGAGACAAAATAGACCGCAGAGGAAAGTGAGGAAAGTGGCAATATTGATGCGACCAAGTCGGTCACTGAACATGCCAACAAACGGACGGCCGAGACCCTGGCCGAGGTTGAGCAGCGCTGAGACAATACTCCCCTGGTGCGACGAGAGACCAACGGAGAGGGCGAAGTTGGCAACGCTGAACAACAGTGCCACATAGCCTAGCATGCTGAACACACCCCATCCGAGGAAGAGCAAAAACTCCGGGCGACGTAGAAGAGGCAGATGGAAAGCCGTGAATCTACTACCGACGGCCTTATTGCGATCCCGGAGCAAGTTACAGCAGACCAGGTTCACGACGCAGGAAATGATACCCAAAATTCGGAACGCCCAGCCCAACCCGTAGCGCGGGATAATAGCGCCCACTGCGAGAGAGTAGATCAGGCCGCCGAGACCAGATCCGGCGGCATTGATGCCCATCGCTACTCCGCGGTGCTTGTCAAACCATTGCGGGGTGATACCGACGCTACCCACGAAGAGGAAGCCCATACCCCAGCCGAAACAGACACCTTGGCTAAGGAAGATGTGCCATTTCTCGGTCGCGAACGAGGACCCTATTAAAGAGAGGGTTTCGAAGAAGATGCCTAGGTTGAGTACAAACCGTACGCCCCATTTGTGGATCATGTGGGTGGCTAATGGGGCCACCAGGAGGGCACAAGAGATGCTCAAGCCGCCTGTGAAGGCGTACGATAGAGCAGACGTGTTGGGGAATACATCATTTGAGAGGTAATAGCTCAGAAAGACTCCGTAGCTCTAGAAATTAGGCCTGTTAGTAAGATGGTAGTGAAAAGGCGAAGATATATGACTCACACTATTGATACCCCATGTATGCGCATTAATCCAGAAAACACAGGCGACACAGACCCAGCCATAGCCACCATCCGGGGCGACATCGCGCTTATATTTTTCATCTTCGTCGACGTCAAGTGGTACCGAGTCTGGATGCAACTTCTGTTCCTGTTTTGCGCTCTCTCGGTCTATATCGTCTTGGTGGGAACGGATGATATCAATTGGCACATTATCTGCCATGGTAGCTCAGATACAAGCCCAGCTTGTTGTTATTTTATGAGCTTCTTATAAGACTGAAAGCAGTTGCCGTTTTCGTCACGACATGGAGATATTATGTACTTTGTAGTGAAAAGAAGCAAGAGACCTAAGTTATCACACTAACGACAAAAAGGGACTAGATTTCGATCAGATTATCAATTGGTAATAATTGGAGTCATCGGACTATCGGACTAAAGGCCGAATCCAAGCATGGAAGGATCATTGTTCGTATAGAGAAGTGATGGCCAGGATCTTGTGGTTTATTATTTCTATTCGGCGATATTTGACCAATGAAAGAAGCTGATATACAACTATCTGCATACAACATAACTGCAGTTCTCAGTCGAGGCGTCAGCGCTACTTGGCTGTGGAGTATCTTGTGCCGAGAAGCCGATGCGGAGAGAATCCAGTCGAGTCTCAGTTGGGCAGATGTGGGGGATTTTGAGTCATTCCAAGGTTTGAAGAATGGATGTCTTAGCTTAAATAGAGACATGTCTCCATAGGGCTGATTCTCTTGTCAAATATTGACAATAGTATTATATGTTGTATGTTGTATACGATATATATTTGAATATGCACCTACGTTGTCCAATTTAGGGCTTAATAGGGCTAATTATAATCAAACCCTTATCCTTATCTATCGATAAAGGATATATGATGAGTCATCCGTTGCCTCGCGACGGACCTTAGGGATTTGTTTGGGAGGGGGGACCAGCCCAATGACGCTAGCCAGCTCAGACCGTCAAGTGTAGATCGCAACTAGACTCTTCTCATCTTAGTTCATCTTGGTCCCTCTTTCCTGTACTTATCCGTATATCTCCTCATATCCTTGATCCTTGCAATTCCATGATGCATAAACATACCACTGGCCAGAGGAAGGTTTCACCTCCTGGTCCATCCTTCATGTCCAATGATCAAGTTTGTAAGTGATTCTTTGGTGTTGGGCGACTCGGAGCTGATATGAGTCAACAGCAACGTACTTGAAGGACTTGCGGGCGAATCGTCCTGCTCGTCCGACAGGATCTCGTCCATACCCAGGCAGAACAGCCGCGTCAACAAGCGATCTATCTGATAGTCTTCCGCCAAGGGCATCCTCCGCGTTCTCCATGCACGCCCCAGTCGAAGATGAAATTAAAGATCATCGACGATCAGGCAGTGCAATGTCCCATCGTCGGACGAATTCCCATGTGCCTGGCGGCGGCGCAATGGGTCGTCCTTTAGCTCAGGAGCCACGTACGCACTCAATTCGAAAGAACGTGTTTCCAGCACAAATCCATGCACGTACCATTCCCATTCCAGCATCTCCAGCTCTGTCCTATTGTGAAAATGGTCAACGACGACACGAAAAGGAAGAGGCACGGTCGCTACGAGATGCTTTGCAGAAAATGGATGTCCAGGACGATGTCGGTCTTCACCAAGCAGCCCAGGATGAGGCCACAGAGCTAGTTTGGATGCACCAGAATCCTGGTCAAGCTTTCAAAAACCCTTATGCGGCATACCAAAACCCCGATGCCAACAAGGGCAACCAGAGCCCTGTCCGAAATGATTCGCGAGGGTCTAACCCCTCGACCAATAGATTCAGCCAGTCGAGCGTTTCCTCTGATGGTAACTCTAGCCCTGAGTCGATTCGGAAACGATCATCTCTGGCTGGACCATCGAAGAAGAATCTCAAAGTCAACTTTAAACTACCTGACGAGGAACCCGAGCAGCCTGTTGCCCCCAAACCACGGACCGTCAGCAGTGATTCATTCAAAGGGATTTTCAGGAACCCTAACGACCAAATTTACGAAGAGCCCATCGACACTCAAAAGGAAGCCGAAGCAAAGCCAGACTTCTCCAAGTCTGACTCGTCAGCTTTGAAGAACAAACCGCGCAACGCTCTTGGGCGTGTTCCTAGGCCGCTACCTTGGTTGCAGAATAGAGTCCACAGCAGCCCTGTGATGGATAAAATCTCCCGGTTTGAAACCCACAAGAACCCTCCCACCCAGTCGCGTAACGCCGGCTACACTCGAAACGAAAGCGCTACTCCTCCTACTCAGTCGAGCAACGCCAGTTACACTAGAAACGAGCATGCTAGTCCGACTCCTCCCCCTGAACAAAAGGATGAACCTGTCCCCACCCAGGATGGAAGAGAGAGACGCAGCGATGATATCCGGGCGGCTACCAGCAAGAGACGAGGCGACCGCAGTGAGAAGCTGCCAATGCCTTCAGCGGTCAGCGATCGAGTTGGACGCCCAATCGTGAGCTTTGACCAAACATGGAAACCAGCTGATCAGCCGAAGCCTGATCGTCCAACCCTACCCGTAATTGAAGTGGCAGCACCTACCATCGAGGTCTCAGCCCCCACAATTGAAGTCTCCGAGCCACCTCCAATCCCCGTGATCAACGTCCCGGACATAAAAGTGCCCACTATCTCCGAGATAGAGGCTCCTTCCAAGCAACCGACCAGACCGGTGCCCCAGCCGACGAGAAACAGCCCTAAACAGGCTTTCCCAAAACAGCAGGGATCTGATTCGCAGAGCCGTTGGTACTCGCCCTACACACGATCCGGTGTCCCGACTGCAAGCTGTGAGCTATGTACGCTTTCCATTTCGGGAAAAATTGTGACCGCTGGCGGATGTCGATTCCACCCGGAGTGCTTTACCTGTTCCCACTGCCACACAGCTCTCGAATGTGTGGCTTTCTACCAAGAACCGGAGTCCAGCAGAGACGAGAGACTAGCAACAACCGAGGCTCATGACCAAGAGGCCCGTGTGCCGCGGTTCTACTGCCACCTGGATTTCCACGAGATGTTCAGCCCCCGTTGCAAGAGCTGCAAAACTCCCATTGAAGGAGAAGTGGTAGTAGCATGTGGTGCCGAATGGCATGTCGGCCACTTCTTCTGCGCAGAGTGCGGTGATGTAAGTGTGAATTTCCTTTCCAATACTTCCACACGCAAGACAGCTAACGATTTCTCTTCATATAGCCCTTCGATTCCCAAACTCCATTTGTCGAGAAAGACGGCTTCGCATGGTGTCTCCACTGCCACTCGCGCCGTACCGCACCACGTTGTCTGGGCTGCAAGCAGCATGTCATGGACGAGGTTGTCATCAGCGCAATTGGTGGTCAGTGGCACGAGCGCTGCTTCAATTGTCACGAGTGTGGCGATGGTTTTGGTCCGGAGGGTCGATTCTTCGTTCGTGAAGGCGAGCCCAAGCGTACAGCCAAGGGCCGCATTATCGGTGGCCCGGTCCAATTGGCCATCTGTGAGAGATGTGAAGGTATCCGTCTTAAGGCGCCTGGAATGTGCTGAACTTTTGCACCATCTAGCTGAGTGAGGGGTTTCGACCACAATGTTTTAACGAGATTACTGCTTTTATGATAGATTCACGCATGATGTCGGTGTTTGATTGTTGCATCAGTTGATTCTTGATTTGTCTGCATGTGTTCTACAACCCTTTCCTTGGGGTTCATTTCGGGAGTTTGTTCGTTTTTGTGTTTGTTTTTTTGTTAGCCAGCGAAGATTGTTAGCGATGAGCATGGTATTGGCAATGGCAATGCATTTTGAATGGGAGAGAAAAAAACGCCTCAAAACACCTCTCTTATCGTATCATATAGATGAATGATTCTAGTAAATTCTCGAGGTCCCATATTCACCTCTCTAATTAGGTATCTAATTCTCTTCACTCCTTTTCAAGCAGGCCATTCAGGATCAGCCTTGCGTCTGAAGACAGCAACATACTTGTTTCCCTTATTTCTCGTAACTTTCTTCGACTCCTCCGTCTCAAACTTCATAACCCGCACACAAGGATCAAGAGCAAGCTCCTCCTCAGAAACCCGCTCAAACAGATCCTTACTGCTCGCAGCAGGAGCAGGCCCACCCTCCGGCTGCTCACCATGCAAGAAATGCCGCAGAACCCAGTGGTGATACTCCTCGACATCAGTAATGGTGTACAGCAGACCACCGGGCCGCAGGACGAACGCATACTCGGAGTTCAGGGACTCGGAGATAATACGGGCCTTGTGCTTACGGGCCTTGAAATGCGGATCAGGGAAGCAAATGAAGATCTTGGAGAGTTGGCGGTGGCCGAAGAAGTTGGGGAGGAACTTCATTGTGTTGCTGCGAATTGCGGTGATGTTTTCGAAGTTTCCTGGGAAGAGTTTCTCCGTGCCGATTTCGTCGTCGTTGGCTGGGGCTGGGGCCGAAGTTGATTCGGTGTTTTCGGGTTGCGTCGAGACATCTTGGGGTTCGGTTGATGATGGGTTCGCGGCTTTGTTCTTGAGTCGTTGTTGTTGGCTGCGTAGGGCGTGGATGCGAGAGCTGAGGTATTCCAGCACTGAGGTGCGGATTTCCATGCCTGTGGTTTATTGTTAGTTTTGTGGTGCTCATTGCTCATTCGGACGAGTGAAAATATGTATAGTGTTGAATATCGCTGCGCTGTACTTACCGACCATGAGGGTATCTGGCAACAATGGCGCCAGGCCAACCATCAGCCCGCCGAATCCACATCCGATATCCACGACTTCGACTTCCTTGGTCAACTTGCGCCCTCCGCTGAGGTTTGTTTTGGATGTATCTGGGTCCACGAATGCAGGATAATGGGATGACCAGTCCATATGCGCGGGGCTGATGGGGCTATTGGAGTATTAGTTAGCTTTCCGTTCGCGATCGGATGTGTAGGAATTGTCGCAGTGAAGCTCGACAACCCAATGGATATTCCCATAGAAATGGCTTGACATGCAATAGGCAGAAGAGGAGAATACATACTACTCTAGCCGGTGATCAGAGAAGGGATTCGCATGCGCGCGCTGGCGGAAGAATTTCTTCTGCGGCATCTTGATGACGGAGCCATCGGTGGATTCCTGCTGGGCCTGTACTTTGCGACGGTACTCTTCGCGCTTGACACGCTTTGCAGGTGGGTTTTGGGTGGCCATTGTGAAGATCTGACAACCTGGGGAAGCAGAGAAGCAGGGAAAAGTCGAGAAATCGAAAAGATCGAAGTCGACGAAATTGAGAAAATCCCGGCCCCACCTTTTACTCCACGTGGAGTCTCTCGGCTTCGACTTTCTTGTCTTCTTATTCTCTACATTTGCACTTGTTACTTGGCTTGTATTTTCAACTTAGCATTATTTGAGCTATTGTCACTCTTTAATCCCCTTCAACATGGCAACAATACCCCCCTTCCCCTTCCCACCAACCTACAATTTCCCCCCCTTCTTCACCCCGCAACCAAACACAACAACCCGCCAGTCGCAGCTCGAGAAATGGTCTTCTCTAATCCAGTCCTGGTGCCGACATCACCGCCAATACCGTCTCTCCCTAATAGACGCCGTTGAAACTCCGCTCTTCCACAACACAGCCCTGCGCAAGCGCCTCGATATGCGGGATGCCCGCGAGGTCATCGACTGGATGACCAAGAGCGAAGAGGAAGGCGGCGGTGGGCGGCGAGCGGAGTGGATCTCTGATGCAGGTGGTGCGTCTTCTTCAGTGAGCTTGATAAATGGTGCTGGACAGGGGCCGAAGTCTGTTGCGTGGATTTGGTGGAGGAGGCCTGAGGAGTGGGCGGATGTGTTAGTTGAGTGGGTTGAGAGCACTGGGCAGAGGGGATCGGTTCTGACGGTCTATGAGCTGATCCATGGGGAGGGGGCTATGTCGCAGGGTGAGATTCTACCTTTGGTTGTGGGTGATAGTGTCTACAGTTTATACTGATTCTCGTCTACAGAGTTCCATGGCATGGATACTGATGTCATGCTGCGCTCGCTGAATGTCTTGGTTAAGAGGGGCAGGGCACAGATTTTTGGTGGTGAAGGCCAGGAGGGTGTTAAGTTCTTTTGAAGAGCTCAAGATGGGATACTGGGATTTCTCTATGAGATAAATCGTGGCTATTCGTGACAAAAACAAAGCGCTTCTCATGTGCAGGTCAAAAGACAAGTTAAACCACGTCGCCGATACTCCAAACTTATACACAGTATTCATGTTCTTAGGCTGCAAGCCCAAAGTGGAAGGGATGTGGACTCAATACCTTGGTATTAGTCTACTGGTCTGCGTTCTCGATCATCTCCTCGGTCAGCTCGTATTCGTCGGTGGCACGTGTCTCCTGCGACATGGCCATGTCCAGAAGCCAGTCAACTCGGACAATCCGTGGAGTTTTCTTGATATCGAGCGCCACTTGACGGAATCGAGGCCAGACTCGACCATGATTAGCTCCGGCGCTGCTGAGAAGAAAGACATCCTTGCTGGCAGGCTTGTCGTCTTCCGCTTCGCTTTCCTCGTCGCTCTCCTCACGCCGAGAATGGTGCGCTATAGCCAGACGCCCACGGAAAAGCATGCACTCTCCTCCGTTTGTTTCAACAATAGATTTGAATGCATCAAATCCACCTCGAATGTCCTCGACGCAATAGATGCGATAGCCTTGCAGCATTTTATTCTTGTTCTTCTTTGCGTTTGTTGTGACAGAAGACAGGTCAAACTTGTACTTCTTCTCGGCTTCTTTATCCTCCAGATGGAAATCGGAGGGGTCAAGCAATTCCTGCTTCTTTAGGCAACTGGTGATGAAGTCTGTGCTCACGATCATCGGCGCATACGCGAGTGCATTGACAAATTTAGTGGTTCGCAAGATCGAGGGTGCGGCCAAGTGAGTGCATCGTCGGGCATCTTGGACCACCATAATACCGAGATCTCGAAGGCCTCGCTATGAAAAGTATTAGTACATAGATCTTGAGTCAATCATGTTTATTATAACTGCAGTAGCCAAACAAACCTTATCTGCATCCTCTTTCTTCTCGTTGCCCTTCCCTACCCATCTCTGATAGCCAGTAATTAAAAGGTGCATAGCAATTGGTGGCCGAGACTTTTTTTGTCGTTTAGTCTGCACTGCTTGCTCGCCATCGCTCTCATCCTCAGCTTCAAGCGAGGCACGCTTCTTGTTCTCCTGAACCCGACCTCCGTCTGACTTGCGTCTGCCGCCGTAGATAACACCGCCCACGCGTTTCCTTTCCTTTTCGTACAAGGCAAGATCCGGGGCATACTCATGGAGCCGGGCAGTTGCTGCCTCTTTTGACTTGCGGCTACTGGTCGACGACGGAGTCTCATTTTCTTTGCCCTCGGGCATGATTCGAGTTCGTGCGGGTGTTTGGATGGGTTGGCGTGATTTGCCATTGCCCTGCGGAGTACCGAGCGAAGTCTCAAGGGCATCCTCGTCAATCTTCCGTTTCTTCTCGGCGGGAGGCTGCACTGAAACCATACTTTGGTTCTTGCTATGCATTGCGCGTCGTGGGCTATGAGCAACGGTCTCCCCGAACGAGAAAAAGACCTGTTCCAAAACATTGCGGTCGAGCTGAGTCTGGCCTGCGACTTCTCCGAGATTAGTCCGCAGAGGGAAGTGGCTGTAGCGCGGGTTTGAGGCCGGCTGCAGCTTCCATTTTGCATAACTGTCCTCCAGCCACAGGTGGTTGACAACTTCGAGGCCCCATTCCTTCGCCGCATTGCATTTCTCACTTGTTCCATGTGCCGTAATCAGATGAGTATTTTCTTGTTTTAATGTTTTGGTACATTCCGCGCCTGCCGCTGCGATCAAGTTCTCCAAATAGATTCTTGCTTCGCCAACATAATTGGACAAACTGATCTTCAAGCCTTCAAATCCGGGGATGCCAGTGCGAGAAATTGGGTAGTGCAGTAGTCGTCTGAAGGGTGAAGTATATGTGTTGAATGTCATGAGGCGGTAGAGCCATGCGAGGTTTCCAACGTCTATGTTCAGTCGCGATGCCGTGCGGTACGCAAATCCTTCTCGGTAACGACAAATTAACATATCTGCTCCATCAATATTTGATGTCATTGTGGCGCTGCCTTGTTCAAGGACAGCTTTGATTGATTCCTGCAAATGCGAGCCGATTCCAAGATCCGGAGATAGCATAATAGACTTCCCTTCGAAGACACTCCGTTGGCCTGGTTTATGTACCGAACTGGATGACCCGGGCAGCTTAGACGGGTCGGTTGTCGACGCGCCGACCAAATCCTTATTATCTTGGCATCGAATTGGAGTATCAGGGCCCACGCGCAAGATTTCTGGGTCTGGAAGTGTATATGGACGTTCATCGATTCGTCGACCAAGTTTAAGGCAGTCGTCAAACCTGTTCGCGGTCAGTGAGGGTCTCTAACTGTTGTGCCATGAAATCTCACCAATGCGGTAGTACAATCTTCACGTTCAATTTCTTCGCCTGGACAATGCGCGCCTTGTCGGAATCGGCTGTGAGGTCCACCAAGTGTGTAACCATCTGAGAAACTCTTGGGGCGTACAATCCGCCTTTGGCGACGACACCACCTATGATTGCATCCTTGTCTCCCTCGGGGATGTCGCCGCAGGTAACCACCACATCGTTCATGAACAGACGCGGGTCTGGGCTGTATTGGCGAGGGTTGGCCAATTTTCGCTTCGTCAATGAGTTACTCACCCATTGTGGCTTGACCACAGGGATCAGCGCATCGCAGGTAGTATCGTAGGCTTCAAAGTCAATTGTGGTAGAAATCAAATGGCTGAACTTGGCCACATCGGGGACCTCGGCACCAGGTTGGACGATCAGAGGCTCGCCGCCATTTTGCTCGAGAATAGTTGCCAGCTAGGTAATTTTATTTTTGTCAGTCTAGTTCATGCGGTACTAATGGCAGGAAAACACGTACCTGCTCCGCGGAGTCACTCGAGAGATCCTTGGAGCATACAATGCAGAGGCAACACTGCTCGAAGAGCTTGGACTCTCCATTTTCAGTTGCCATGGCCAAATTTGTGGATAAATTATGCGATTAAAGTCTGGGGCGTTGAGTGAAATATCTCCAAGAGAGTCACATCCAAGTGTAGAATCAAAATGAGGCAATCGGGGTCGCGCCCACGCGTGTCAGGAACGCCGGATCACGTGCACCGCAGCGCGTGGGTACTCCGTACTCCATAGTTTGATCTATCTAATTGGAGACTCAGGTTTAGCCTTTTTTTTTTATGTTATGATACATGTAATATTATCAAAGAAACAAAATTTTGTTAAGGCGTTCGATTTCGAGGATATTCGGCAACTATAGGATTTACTAGGTTCTAGAGACGAAGATAGGGCGGATCGTCGTTGACAACCGCTACGTAAATAGGACTGGAGTACTTGAGTAAACGGCTCTATTAAAATATTGTTTTCGATTCTTTAGGATCAATTCTCTTCTCTACCGGTCGAGAAGTAACTATAGTTCTTATCCTAGCTATTTAAGGGTCTAATGCCTCAATGCCTTATGTGTAGTGAGAAGGCTTCAACGCCTAGAAATAAGGTAATCATAGGATTTGTATGGGTGCGAATAGCGTCAGAGGAATTGAAGACTAAGGGCTATGTAATAGTAATTCAGGTATGTTTGTTTTCTGCCAGCTTTAATGCAGGCACCATCCGAAATTTTCAGGCATCAATACCGTTACAAACGGTTACAAACCGCATCCGACCCCTGGCAACTATACGCCTGCATACAACGCCCCACTCACTTCATTCACCTCTCGACCTTGTCAACCCATATCTTCACTCTTTTGTGCTTTGACGATTTCCTGCAATAACCACACCCCCTTAAACGAACAATGCTAGCCCCAGAAATCGCTAACTTAGTGCAATTCTTCTATCCTATTGGCAACACCCCTGCTGTCTCCTTGACTCAGGATCTGCCACCGAAGAAGAAGGCCGATCTACTGCTTCTCGGCTGTGGAGATGTGCGCCACATCCTCTTCACAGTACACACAGAGCAGCAGGGTCGCGATCCACGTCCTTTAGACGTCACATGCTGTGATGTAGACACCGCTGTGATTGGTATGACGACTGATTCCAATTTCAGGTTCTAGAAGCTAACTAGAAAAATCATTCACAGCTCGCAACATCGTGTTGCTGTCCCTGGTTCTCGATGATGTTGATGGTGCCAACGATCAACTCATTTGGAATCTATTCTATCATTTCCGCATTGATGAAGGTTCACTTGATCTGTTGCAAAGGCAAACAGCCAAACTGTTGTCCCTGTCAACATCGCTACACACATGGCAACAGAGTGAGTATGGCCGAGTGATCAGGATGTGCGATCGTGTCTCTCTTGAACGGGTCCGCGACATGTGGCGCTTCTACGGAGAAAAGAGAGAAGGCGATGTGCTTCGTCACTTTAAAAAGAAGCTCGATGATGGAATGAAAGCTTCTCAACAGATTCAAAAGTCGGTTGTTGGTGACAAAATGAGTGTGATAACGGGAATCCGAGCTGCTGCCCCCGCGTGCTTGCAAGCTGCCAGTGCTCTCGGTGATTTGTACAAAGATTATTGGGCTTTCGGTACCACCGAGACTGATAAAACAGCTCGCTCCCTTGCCGTAAATCCCAACCCCATGTTTGCCCCCAAGGATGGAAATATGTTTTTGCATTATGGGACTGACCCGGTGCTTGGATTCCACATCGGCTCTTGTTATGCCCCGATTAAGCCAACGTCGCCTCAGTCAGGTTCTTCTTCCGTGACACCTGATTTGCATGAAATCGTCAAAACCGCCAAGACAGAGTTCAGTACCTGGACGAAGTCGTTCAGGGCGCATTCCATGACTGACTTGGTCATACTGCGGTTCTTTGTTGGAGATGCGGTGGCTTTTGCATATGCCCTCCAGCAGATCCGCATCACCGGTCCCTCAAACTCGTCTCATTGGTACCGTGATCGTTATCATTTCGAGCCGCTGGTCTTGGATGATGAGCACTATTCGGACGCCTCAGCGCCACTTGTGTTTGATATTATTGACACGTCTAACCTTATCGATCATCTTGGGGCCTTGAATCTGCTCACTGCCACTTCCCCGCTTCTTCGCAATAGCCTCTCGGCGACTCTTTATTCAGAGAAGCTCGTGCGGACTCAGGAAACTCAGATATTACTTCTTGAAGCTCTTCTATGTGGAGACATGCCTACGGTTGCCTCGCTTCTCGGCTTAGTGCCCGTGGAGGTGGCGACAAACACCGCCTTCTCGTCTGCAGGAGATGAAGCTTTATGTCAAGATACGTCAGGCCCATCGTCCAAGGCCGGACAAGTGTTCTCGAGAATTGCATGGAAGAGACCATTGAATCCGGGTGGTGTAGCTGTCAACACGTTGGGCCTTATTCACTTTGATTCCGCCGGCCTAGCACAGGTGCTCTATCGTGTTTTCTTGGCAATGTTCGCCGACGAGGATGTCTCGAAGTTGCTTGCCAGAATGCAAAGCGCACAAATACAACATCTGCCTACTTACAACCGGGCGAGCTTTGTCGCTTTCCTTTGCCTCGTCAAGACACGGACCAGCACTAACTGGGATAAGACAATGAAAGAATTGCTTCATCTCATGGATCATGACACCGGTCTCGCATTTGCCAATACCTACATGCAAGAGCTGGGTCTGTGGATGCATCTGAAGGGTCTTTATTCTGTTGATATTTTAAAAACCCCACCACACAGCCTGACTGGCCATCCCCAAACTGGGACCTTGCAGGGCTGGCAGAACATGCCACCTATGGTGAGTGTCACCCTTCGTGTTCCTCGGAGTAAACTAGACCCCTTTATCGCCGAGGCCGTCAAGGTCAGCGTTACACCTCCGCTCCAGGCTATTCTGCAATCTTCCCAACGAGCTGCCAGGCAGTGGCAAAACATGTTTGCGGAAACTCAGATTGGATTTGGTAACCTTAAAGCTAAAGGATCCAGATACAGCGACGAGTTTGAAGTGGAAATTGATGAAGACCAAATGGGATGGAAGGGACAGTCACCGATGTTTATTTCCTTCTATGTGCCAAGTTGGATCTTACTTCAAGAACCATGTACCGCCACTGTCTCGCTGGCTATCCCGCACTCTCCTGCAACCACCCAGGTATTTGGCAGTAGCTTGGGACGCAACCTGGGCATCTTTACTGCCAAACAAGAGGATGTTGAACATGTCTACGTTACCAAGAGTCAGCCACACCAGAGTGATGTTATGTCCATCCACGGCTTTTATTCAGAGGACGTCAAGAACGAAGTCGGTCCCGACCGAAACTCAGAGACAACCATTACTGCCACCGTCAATGAGAAAACCGGCCAAATTTCATCTTTCACTGCCCGTGTCCAAATTCTATGCGAGCAATCAAAGGCTCTACTTAGGGATGGCAGCGTGATCACTCGATCCTTACGATCACCGTTCAACTATGCGTTATCTCTCATAAAGGGACCAAGCTTCAAAGCCAACTTCCCAGCTCCGGTTTTGGACTCCACCGTGAGAATGAGAATAGCTCGGAAATCATTTTACCTTGAGCTCGTCGCAGATGTCGCCAAGACCACCGACTGGTCAGCCTTACGGTCCTTTATGTATCCGGTGGTCTTGGATTCGGGATCGCCCACTCCGTGGAACATGCCGCACGTCAATATCTCATCACTTCCCGCCATAGACCTAACCAATCCTTCCTCTGAACGTCTAGGATTGCTACGGACCCACCTTCCAACTATGTGGTCCGCACCAGAGACTGCCCTGAAGTTTAACCCTTCCTTGCCAGCTCCACCGAATACCCGGGCCAGGGTGGACTTCAAGGATGGTTTATTTCACATGTTCCTAGGCTTCAGTGGAACAGCAGGTCCTCAGGCCTCCGTCTACGGTATCGACTGCCCCGAAGAGAAGGGCGTGCATATGCTGGTTTTCGTATCCAAGATGTTACTCGATATTTCGAATCGCACCATTGTCCTTGACGCTGCAGTTCTCCCTTTGTACACTGATCTCATGCCGCAAATTATGCCTGCTCTGCAAGCCATGGCGGACAGCACCCATTCACCCAAATCCATCCGCACCTCCAAGGACGAGCTTCACCTGTGGAAGGAAGCTCTGCCTGCTTGGACCGAGCGATGCCGATCTTGGTCCCATAAACCCAATTGCGAGTACGTTGCAACGGGCAAGATTCCACTCTCGATCAAATTTGGGGAAAGAGTTCTGTGCTCGTGCGGGGAGGGCACAGTGCCCACTGATTTCATGTCCGAGTTTGGTGGATGGAAAGCTCTTGCCAAACACTGTGTGCGGGTAGCCATTTCTCCAGCTTTTGCGTCAGCACTTGTTGACAAGCCTATTGATGTATCCGCACTTCCATCGGCTCGCGATGCCAGTGGTCAAGATTTGATCAGCTGCCAGGTCTGTGGCAAGGACGACGAAGAAGGTTCGGCTTTGAGGAATTGCTCGCGATGTCATAAAGCAAAGTACTGCTCCAGGGATTGTCAGAAGGCCGATTGGAAGAAACATAAAAAGGTCTGCAAAGCAGGTGGAAACTGAGTCGGAAGGAACACTTTTTTCAAGTACTGGAATGGCTACAGAAATTGACTTGTAATTTTCCTACAGTAGGTAACTTAAATGGATCTTCTGCACTATTTCATGGTATTACAACTGTAAATGAATAATCTTAGTGATTGACTGCTTGTGGAAGTTCTTAGATCGAGTCTAGTTGGAATGTACCTTCGTGGAGGTGGACAAGGTGAACAAGGTGAACCTGGGTCTTATCTGGCCTCTTGTCTATCAGAAACATAGCCAGCAAAAAGCATTTTAAAAGGCGCAAAGCAATAAGTATGATTGGCCACACGTATTGGATCTCCGTCTCACTGCGTCAAGGGATAGGTGTATGCAGCGCGCAGGCATAGGCTCGTTGAACCCAGAACCAATGAAATAAGAGCTGGGATTTAATTGGATCCTGTGACCCTATGGGCAGCAGAGCCCTAGTATTTGCATTCATTTTTTCTAGGCAAATTTGAAACCTATTGGATTGTTTGACGCATGTTCACGTGGTACATTGCAGATATATTTATGGATAGAGATCTCGTGAATGGACGCCTTATCTATGAAATCACATTTTTGTCGTGGAATTTCACCATAACCAATACAGGATAGACACACGTATGAAGAGAGACTATTAGCTAGAGCTTTAAATGACTGTCAGACCAAAAATTGCGAGTGAAATTGCTATCTGGCAGATATAAGCATGCCCATACCGAATATGGTCAATTCGTCAGATAGCTAGGCATCGGCCGCGGAGAAACGTCTGTCTCTTACAGAATGTGATTAAGTATTGTGCAATCTCATCTTTATTTCGAAAGCACGCATAAAACTTCATACCTAGCTTTTCAACACGTCGTTGTTTGTCTCTCGAGATCTGCTTCTTAACTTTGGAAAAGGCAGCCGGCAAACCTTGTATTACATAGTTAGCGGGTGACCTCGGGAGTTACAACAGCTTGGTCATGTTACGTACAGAAGCCCTAAGATATTTGATAGTTGCACAAAGTAAGTAGACGCAAAAATACTGAAAATATTGTACGATTACTGTCCTATCTACCTGAAAGCCCCATGCGATCTTCTTAAGAGATGGAGCAGTAGAAGCACTGGAAAATATCTCTTATTGCGCTGAGAGGGAGAGAGAAGAGAAGAACTATCTAAACTATCTTGTGGGGACCAAGTAACTGGGAGCAAACAATGCGAGGTCACGTGACACCTCGCAACACCCCCCACGACTAGTAATCTGATCCACACCATAATTCATAGTCCCAAATCCTCTTCCAGATCCTCTCTAAAAACCAGTTTGTAAAAACATCAATTGCCCCCCATCTATTACCAGCCAGTTCTTCAAAGTAAAAGAGTGCATTTAACGAGAATACTAAGTACAGA
>LACB01000163.1:0-54883 GCA_030142185.1 Penicillium thymicola
TATATTTTCCTAATATGATGCCTAATCTTGTATAGACAATCATTAAAAGCCAGAGATCTTAATGTACAACGATATTGCAGAAAATATTTTGACCGGCAGAATATTATATAATCAAGATGGTGTGGGGCCGGGGTGTTAAAACTTATGAACAGTGACTGTACGTACTTCTGGTTGACGCGGGATGGCTTTCTCGCTAAGTTCACCGAGGAACATGTGAACTAACCGCTATCACAATCCCATGAGTATCAAACAACAATCCCTCCGATATCTCCTCATCTGCTCATCTAGTCTCGGACATGCCACCCAAACAAGTCAAGTCCAAAATAGCGCAGACTACGCATGTTTGCTGCCGGCAATACGAGATGGCAGGTAGCCTGTTGCAGTAGTTCGGACTAGATCATGCAGTCTTACGCCGCGGGGTCAGCTAGTCTTTGTATCCCTGGGAGCCAAGGGCGCCTATATAGGAAGCCATCCGCTTGGCTGTCAGTCTATGCACTCGATTGCCTTCGGCGAATCACATCGACTATTCCTCGACAGAGAGGTTCTAAAATTCTCACTTAGCCCAGACTTGTAGAGAAGATATATCCTAGTCCGACAACCCGGTTGCGGGTTATATTCGGGGTAAAGAACAAAGAGACTGCATGGCCGATTTCTTGAAAGGGTGATTGGCTAAGTAGCATGTAGCTCCCGATTGCTGGGAATATCAAAGCTATAGTGATACCTATTATAACCTCAATAAAACTATGCATATATCGTCCAAGAAACCCAACAGACAACAAAACAAAGATGTGCCATATATACCCCAGATCCCAAACATGCTTTTTCTCCACAGCTTCTTCGCTGGCTCCAGGGCTCTTCCAGAATGCTTACGTAATGGACCGTGACCTCGGTCCGTTTTTTTGTTGATCGCAAGCTTCCCAACCAAATCAACGTTTCCAGTTCCTCCATCCAGGGCAACATCATCACCAAAATACCTCACGGGACCGACGAGAAACAATCCCGGTCAAGAATGGCCTCAACCAAAACATCAAGCGCCCCGCGCTCCGGCTCTTCGGGCCTAACAAAAGCCTACCTCTTCACCTACAACACTCTCAATCTCCTCGCCTGGGGCACCTGTGTCGTCTACACGGCCTCCCTCCTCCCAGCCCATGTCTCCACCAAAACTCTCCCCAAGGTCTTCGGCCAGACTTTCTCCCCGCTACTGCTGGCCACGCAGTCCCTCGCCCTGCTGGAAGTCGTGCACAGTGTGGTAGGCCTCGTGCGCGCGCCGTTCGTGACGACTGCCATGCAGGTTTCTAGCCGGCTCCTGTTGGTGTGGGGGATTATGGCGCAATTTGGTGGGGATATTGTTGGTGCTGGGCGGGATACCCAGTTGGGTGATTATGCGTATCTGGGATGTGTTTTTGCTTGGGGAATTACGGAGGTTATCCGTTACGGGTTCTTCGCTATTACTTTGTCTGGGAACTCGGTCCCGAGCTGGTGGACTTGGTTGCGGTAAGTCTTGTTTTTTTTTTTCCTTCCTGCATGGCTACCATGTTCAACGCGCTGATGAGTTTCGCATTGACTAGATACAACACTTTCTACATTTTCTACCCAATTGGTATCTCGAGCGAGTGCACGCTTATCTTCCAGGCCCTTGGTCCTGCTGGCGAGCTGAGCCCACTTTTCCGTTACCTTTTGATTGCGATTCTCGTAATCTATGTGCCCGGTATGTTGTTCTCCTTTTACAGTGTTCACAGTACCGGTTACTGACTACCTACCAGGATCTTATGTCCTGTACACGCATATGATTGCCCAAAGACGCAAGGTAATGCGCGGCAAGAAGAGAGCTGATTAGACAGCTCAGCCACGCACAGCACAACATATAATAAACTAAGTGGGAAACGAAAAGACGACCTGGATTTATAGCCAGCCTGGCGTTCAAAAATAATGCAACGGTCCATCATATTTAGGAACCGGGGGTCCCTGAGGGTGGGGACTAGCTTTACGTTCGTGTTCAATAATATTGACTGGAGTCAACATCTAGCCCAGAGGGGTATAGACGATCCTAATTCCAACAATTCTTAAGAACATACCTTTTTGGCTCAAGGGTACTTCATTCTACCTCTATCAGAACGACATGGTATCCATTCCTTCCACCTTCGGGTTTACCAAGCACGTTCAGAACCACCAAACAAAGAATTGAATTAGAATTTCAATAAGTTAAACAATGTTAGACTACACGTGGTATAGCATTCTTCGAGACGAAGAGATCGACCAAGGCCATAGTTCCAGGTTTCAACAAGCTCTACGAGGAGAGTCAGTTAGGGTGTGTTCGCTCTTCCTATTCGGAGGAGCAGAACGATATTAATCACCGACATATAGAGTTTCTTCAGACATGAACTGATTTAGACCAAGTCCCGATAAACTTGTCTGTCGTGGATAGCCATGATCTCCCAAAGTATTTCGGATTCGGCCCGCTTATGGATCGTGCATAATTGGGAGAATAGAGACCGAGCCCCTAAAAGAAGTCCGCCAAACTGCGTAAGCAAGCAGTCCGCGCTCCATGCGACTCATTGGCTAATAGTACTAGGTGAAGAAAAAGGAACTGGCCCCAAGGCTAACGAGGAGAACACGTCGAGCTTCTTTCACTGGAGACTTGTCATCAATTGGTAATTATTCCCTAATTCAACTTCTTGGTCCCATCCTGCACTGGGCGACCTTCACGGCGTAGATATACCAGGTAGCCATAGCTGCCGAGAGCGATCATAGCTACAACGACGATGTTACCTTTTTACACGAACCATTAGCTTGGTCTTTCCCCGAATCGTCAGACATAAAGAAACTCACTGGCAATGAATGTCCTGACTCCGCCTACAGCTTCCAAACTGCCCTTCACTATATGTTCTAACATTTTTGGAATACCGGCAAAGAAGTCAACAAAAGCTAGGAGTAACTGATACCCCGTACCCAGCGTGTTCTTAACCACAGAGAATATCACCTCAAACATGGAAGTAATAAGGTCCTTGATGGAAGTGATAATCGATGTCATTGTTGTTTAGATTAGCTCTGGAAGCCCTTCGTGCGAGAATTGCGAGAGTAATAGCAGTGTTGTGCAGGTGGCTTCGAAGGGATCGAAAAGGTTCGGATTTAGAGAGGCAATTTTAACCTAGGACCAAGTCTTTATATAAAAGCAAATCCTTGGTTTCAATGACGAAATATGTATAGAAAGCAAGTTTGTGAATAGACTGGCACATAACAGGATTGGGCGAAATTGTTGATTTAACGTTCGTGTTTTCGCCTCTGAGCCGGTTTAGTGGTTTTATACTGGATTCCCTCACTTTTTGGCGTTCTCTTTCCGTATTAGTGCTCAGACCTTGCCGCTTTTTGCTCACTAAGTACAACTGAGCACGCCCCTGAGTATTACATAATCGAGGTGGTCGCTTCTTGAGAATCCGGCGTATTTCACTACCATCCCAACCTACTAATTACAAATATAAATTTCTCAACCAGAACGCCATTGAATTAAATATGCTAAATCCATCTATCTAGCTAGACACCTATTGATTTTATGTAGTATTTCTCCACAACCACTACACTTTGGTGGGGCCAGTGTACGTGGTTGTAAAGCCGGCGAAGCAGCTTCGTGGAGGGGAGGGGGTGCTTTATTTGCTTTTACCGGCTCAGTAATCAATTGAGAAGGTTCTTGAGCTATTAGGCCTACCTCCCGTATTCCCCCTTACACACTATCCAGCCCCCATGAATGTTTCAGTCCATTCGAAGGGTTATGAATCAAGTTTGTTTCTCCCGAAAATCTGTCATTCGTCTTGATGATTCTATACCACAATGAAGCCACGTCTTGCTTACGACGATCAAGCCTGGGAAAGAGGGACGATTATCTACAAACGCTGGTATAAGTATCTCCAGGAAGATGATGACCCCTTTAATGCAGTTGGTCGCCTTCTTGCAACCCATTTTTATCCTCGGAAATGGTGCGACTTTGATATCTTCGCGTTGGGTGGATTCAATGTGTGTTTTCGGATGATATTTACCGATAATACCACCGCTATTATCAGGTTCCCATTCCCTGGTATTGTGATGTTTCCCGAGGAGAAAGTCCACAATGAAGTCAGGGTCATGCAGTTCATTTTGGAATAAACCCAAAAATCACGCAAAATTTCGATTCCGGTGCCTTCCATCTCTCGCTGGGGACAGAAGAAAGAGAATCCCGCGAACCTAGGTCCTTTTATAATCATGGAATATGTCGAGCACAAACAGAGTATCTGCAGGCTTCTTGATAATCCGGAATCAGATCCAACCGTCCGTCCAGTCCTGCATCTCGACCTCAACATGGGCAGGCTGGGCATACGATTGCGAGTGGGTGGAGTAATTGCTTGGTTGTTCTAGAAGCTTTTCACGTTGTACTCTAGAAGAACATATATGCTAGCAATGATCCACAATAAGTCCGGAAACCATTCTTCTACCACAGTCCGACTTGGCACGGGGTGGCTGAGGCTTGCAGGTTACGATAATATGCACTATCCAACTAGAAACAACCGATGATTGGATAATATTCCACCACCCTTCAGCATATCCTCTTCAGGACAGGCCCACAACCTCATAGTTCCAGTTGCATGTATAATTAGGACTCTGGGCCAGAACATCCTTAGTGCCAATGGCCGAGGAAATAACTTCATCCGACGGATCCACAACCTGAATCATCTGCCCACCGCCAACAGCAAGTCCCAAAACACTGTTATAGTTCAGGCCTTTCACGCCCGCAAAGCTGCCAATAAGCTTTCTGTTGCTATAAACATTGATGGTATATCCGGTTGAAGGCAGGATAACAGCAAAGTTGACAGCATCCTGTGCAGACTGATAGTTCGCAATCGAAGATGAACAGCTGGCACTCGTCAAAAGCGTGCGATACCAAAGCGCACCGACTGGCTTGGTACCGGGAGGTTCTATCTGCGAGAGGCTTGTTGCACCGGCTTTGTATGCCTTGATAAACGGAGTGATGATTTGCAGCCAGCCCGTGTGGTCAAACCCGTTTGCGTAGTCCCCAATGTTGCTTCCTGCAATCTGCTCTTCCCAAAATGTACCAACATTGTGGCTCTCGCCAGCGTCATTCCATGTGATAACCTCCAAAAAATCAGGCTGTAGCTGCAGGGCTTGAGCCATGCGCTGGGGTAGATTCACCTCGCCGACGCGATACCAGTTCTGCCCGTTACCCATATATTTGAACTGATAAGGGGACATGGCTGTGAAAGAGGTGTGTTTAGTAATCAAAGCTTTAATATTGATTGGGGCATCTTACGCATCATGTAGGTTTTACCAGCGGAATGCGCTTCCTGAAAAGCTGCCGAGTCCACACTATCGCTGACATTGGCTGGAGTGTTACCGGGAGAGGGCCATGCGGACTCCCAACTGTAGACCCCATCCAGAATTGGGTATGCACTGAAAACTCCATTTGGATATCCGGAGAAGTCGTCAAAGTTAGGAACAAAGTACGGCGTGATGCCGTAAGTTGAGGTGAGTGGCTGAATAAAGCCTGTGTCCCATAGATCATTTGAAATGGTGCCACCGGTATATGTGCTCACGAATGCCTTGCCGTCAACCTTGTAATATGCGCTGTGGGTCGCATATGGGGCTAAGAAAGATGCCAGCTGAGTAACTTCAAGACCCCAGCTCATGTCGAACGAGATAAAAAGTTTGAAGCTGGTTACAGAGGCTGCATCAAATAAGTAATCGAGTGCATTGGTGTTCCAAGTATCAGAAGAGCTAATAGTGTGCGTGTTCAGGGCGAAGCCATCAAAGCCAGCACTCATAGCAAGATTGACATCGCTGACGGCCTCGTCTGCAGTCATTGAACCGACCTAGTAGAAGTTAGAAAATATCTAGTAAAGTAAGTAAATACAACATACCATGTAGTGTGCGAAAACAGCCTTGCTACTGTTTGGCTGTGTCGCAGTTGTAGTACTAGTTGTAGTTCTAGGACCTAAACCTTCTGTTAGCTCTATGCCTGAAGATGGCAATGGGGAAGGTAATGGAAATTACCTAGGGTCGTGGTGGTTGCTTTAGTCGCGGTAGTAGCCATAGCTCCTGGTCCAACGGAAACCTAATCAATATTCAATGAGTACTGCACGAAAATGAATCAGTATGAAGGGTCTCACAAGTCTAGCAGTTGCTGTGTCGGCCTGACCAGAGGTTACACAGCTTCCTGCAGTAGTCCCAGATGACTCATAAACGCCGACAAGACCATCTTGGCAGCAGAAATCATTGCCTTGAAGGCCCTGCCTTAGAGACCAGCTTGAATCAGCGCATTTTGGGGCACCTTCTACGGCACCAACACAGATTGAATCTTTCAAAAAATGGTCAGTATGCTTATTTAGGTTGTAAAAAAGAAATTAAATCTAGAGATTCCGTACTGGAAGAGCAATAACAAGCAGCTTCATAGGTTTTAGCGGCGACGCAGAAAAGACTGCTTGGGCAACATGCCCTACCGCCACAGGATTTGTATCCACTAGGGCAAACGATTGACTGAAGAGACCAGCCCTGTGTGATCGAGCGCTGGCTGATGACTGCAGCAGAGCCATAGATCGGGCTGAGCCCCAGTAGCCATAGGTAACCTGAGTGCATATCGTAGAAATTCCAATGCGATGTTTCAATACATTCCTTGCAATTTGCGGACGTTTTCGGAGGATGGATTCTGCTTTTCTCTCAGGGCTTTTACATATGTTGGGTTATTAGTGACGATCATAGATATTACAACACTAGTAAAAACCCTAGTAAACGGCGTAGAACTTTGCGGGTATAGTCGATGCAAAAGTTTAGAAAGAATAAAGTATCCCAAATGCCGAGTAGAGCAGCGATTCTGAGTGTTATTGTTTTTGGTCCCGGTAGAATGCAAGGAGGTTATGACCTCCCTCCTTGGTGAAGGGGGCCAGGTCTCGCATGAACAATCACGAATGAATGCCCTTGCCTTGGCGAAAGAAAAAAAACAGCGATTTTTCAACGTGACCATTTTTGATCTGTTTCATGTGGTTTGCTCCATGTCTATGACTAAATCTTCGCTGGGATTTGTGGTGGATGGGATATTTGTGTCATGTCATGTACTATATATATCGGAGCCTGGACAATCTGAGCCTGCTCAGATATAATGGTCTTTTGGCCTAGTGTGTAACTCGCCAAGTCCAGGGCCGTAACAATTTGGTGGCTGGTATTGCGAGAATGACCCGCAGTGACCACTTGCCCGTGGGGAGTTATCGCTCTTCTTTGCTACACTAGTTTCAGGAATATCGTTCTTTACTTCGCTTGTCCGCTACTAAGTTTCACCCTATCCCTATAATATAGATCAAATCTATACCTTTAATTTTAGCGTTCAATTTGTAAGTGGGACGGGTTATAGAATACCTCAAGAATCTAAACCAAATTAGGCCATTAGATCACAAATAAACAGCTTTGTGGGGCCGGGCGCCCTTTGGGTATAGACGGAGCGTGGACGAAGTGCTCAATAGATGCCCCCCGAGGTCCCGAGGTCTGATCAATCTCTGACTAATCAGTGCGCGATCAGTAAGGAGCCAATCAGAGTCGACTGGACTGAAATTTACTCAGTGAGCTTGTTAAAGCGGCGGCAGCCAAGATAGGATAGAAAAGCACCACCCGGCAGAGGAAATATGGGACTACCTGGGTAGTGACCACTGATGACATAGTTCCGCGACTTGAACTCCAGGGTTGAAAATGATAATAAAATCAGCAGAATCCTATCCTAGAGTGAATAGTAACCAATATTTAGCACCTACGATATAGATGATCCTAATATATATCACAAGGTTCCAAGTCCAACGTTGCTTTCTGGATCAATGACGGCTGTGTATCATACATATTCATTGCTAATGCTTCTCAGATGTAACAATTGATTTTTTTTTGTAGAGTTATCATTCCAAGTCAAGTAAGTGTTGAATTACAGAGGTAATGTTGATTGTAACACAAGACGAGAGCAAGTTTTTATGCATATTGCGCGTAAGATTCAGGATAGATTGTTGAAAGTAACAAAGCATTCATTGGCATAAAGTCATCCAAATATTGTACAGTGGCAAGCTGCATCTCTCTACCACCGGAGTGCTAGCAAAAATGATATCTCATTATCCCAAGCAGTCCAATTTCCACGAGCATTTGTTTAGTGCTTAGTGGCCTCTGCATATCATTAGCATTGATTCCACGCCGCAGCGTTGTTGTATATTGATATAATCTTACCCTTGTTGACATCGGCCTTGGTGTTGTGGGATGTCTCGTCCTTCTTGTCGACAACGGCATCCTTTGCGGCGGTGGCTCGGCTGCCCAAGCTAGTATCAGAGTCCTTGGCGACATTCTTGTTGGTCTCCTTTGATGCCTGAGCACCACCGCCCTGGACAGTCTCCGAGACGTAGTTGACGGCGTTCTAAGGTCGACTATTAGTACTTTGAAGAAATACATGTGATAATATCCAATGTATGATGATGCTAACCTTGGCGGTCTCCATGATGTTGTTGTTGGGGCAGTTGTTGGAATGAGTTTGAAAGTTTCAGATGTCTGTTGGTTTAAAGGCTTGAAGATTGTATTATAAATGAAGAGAATGGCATCAGCACAAGAGGCTACTTATAGTAAATCACAGAGCCTTTGGTAGCAGGATTTAGGCTCTGACGTCATAAAACAAACAAGTATCAACCAACGACTAGTTAACTAGTTAACTAGTTACCTCCGGGTTAGTGATGTAAGAAAAGGGAGGACCACTTCCAAGGTTGTTCTCACACGTATGACGATAGAAAATCCACTCATTAATTCGTTCTATCTTGTATAATAACACCGTAATTTAGGTTGGGGAATATTGTATGTAGGCCGGTTCCTTGGAATTGTGAGGGAACAGATAAGTTTACCCTCCTATGATGCATATTATAGGTCTTGAAGTAGTTATATTGACGCGCAGGAAAATTCTGGAAAACAACATAGCTATGTTACTAGGATATAACTTCTATCTACGTTTGCTTAGCCAGCAGCGGGACACATCATTGCCGTATGCCATATTATTGACCTGCAACATACCTCTATTTTGATACAAATAAAAACTGGAGCATAAGGCCAAATCAACTTTTGAGCAGAATTGGCCGATGGTGCACAGTTCGTTGCGATATTGTCCTGACGCGTCACGTAACGAGATTGGATTTCGGAAATACCTAGAGTAACTACCTAGGTAGATTATTCATATTAGATAACTAATGTTCAGTAATCAAGCACGTTACGTAGGCAGTTAACTAGGTAGCAGCAAATTGATTACCATAGCATTCCGATGTATACATTAGCTTTTATCTGAGGTGAGATGGTTTTCCAACACGAACTACGTTAAATCGGTAGATCCTAGTGATTTATTTTCTTGACGAGTGATCTAGTACTGGAATTCAATCGAAATGAGTGAAATGTTCAAGTTGGTCAAACAAAATAAGATACTCCCACTTAATTATAGAAAGCGTTTGCCAATGTAATAGGCCCAATATCTCACGCTTGGTAAAATTTCTCAAATTTAATCGGGCGAATGCCAGTCTCGAGTCTCGCGACGAAGTTCACCATCAACAACAACTATTTATACAGCCCGTCCGCTGAAAACCAAGTTTTGAAAATTATGCAAATGGTACAAGAAACTTCATATTGTTCTTGCGAGGCGCAATGCAGCCTCAACAGTTTGACGTCGAAAAGCCGGACCATGTCCGAAGCAGATACACTCATTGGCGAGGTCTATATTCATTAGCTTTTTGGAGCTAATTTATGCCTTGTCAGATACCCACATTGAATTAGCGCAGCAACGGGAAGCGACGAAATAAGGAAAGAGCGAGACAATGGGCGACCATTCTCCTGGGTGCAGAATCCCTTCGCGCTGATGAACCCCTGTACACCACTAGCATCTAACCATTCGCCGGCCGAGGATGCGAAGATAGATCCCAGTCCGTCAGTTGGGGTCGCAAGACCTTCCGAGGTATGATATTCCCCCTCGGGACGCGATGGGGCAAGTGCAGTGGCCATGAGATCAATGAGGTTTCCAGTTTTGTCATGCATTCCAGCATGGAAACAGGAAATAAAGTTCTTGCGCTCGGTTGGAGGCAAAGGTGTCCCAAAAACCTCTTGAATCTTCACGAAGTCGCTTGGGGTGTTGACAAGAAGCTGATACCCATTCTGACAGCACGCCTTTACTAAATACTGTGAGAAAGTCCACTGTTGGTCTTTGATCGAGCTAGCCAGAGAAATATCTGGAGAGTGACCCGGTAATGATGATAGCGGAAGGGGCGACGTATTAGCGCGAAAAGCCATGAAAGCATTGATTGGGGGTGTCAGTTCACACTGGTAAAGGGGTGGTTGTGGGTATAAGGAAGGCAGCTCAGAACATCCCATCGGCGTCGATGAGAGTCCGATAGGAGCTCTTTCATTCGACGGCACCCTTGGGCTACTGTTTGTTTCGTTCTTGTCGAAGGCAGTGGATGAAGTGGCACCAACAGCTTCCCCTTCATGAGGGCTCGCATATCCAGTCTCAGCAAGCGAAAGGTGTTGCTGTGTTATTTTGTGGAGGGCTAACGTGATGCGCGACTGCTTTTCAAGCAGACCAGTTTCTAAAAGGAGATCAGTGAAGGTGAGAAATGACTGGCTGAGCTTCTCAATGCCATCCTCAAGCTCGTGAACACGATCCTGCAGGTTGCAAGTGGTGTCTTCTTTTCGCATGCGATACGCTGCGCCATGCGTAGCTGTGAACGGCGTCTCTAACGGGAATAAGTCATCGCATACTTTTGGAAATTTTTGGACATCTTTTTCAACATTTCACCCACTTCTATCGCTTGTTGGCTATTGAGCTTCCGAGGACGCCCTTTCTTCCGCACCTCGTCTGCCTCGTGTTTTTCTTCCATGATCCTTTGGGTATGACCTAACCTGCGGCCGATGATACCAAGTGGATCTAGTGTTCGTTGATAAAAGTAGTCAAAAAGGCCTGAAGACCTATCAACTTTGTTTATTCATCAACCCGAACCCCGTCTCGGGACGTGTTGTAATGTAGTTATGTTGAGTAATCAAAATACGCCCCTCGCAAGTCCGCCCCATATAGAGTATGGAAATTATTTTTTACGTATAAACAGGTCCTCAGTAGACTTGATACCTACAGGTTATTGATAACTGTGTAGTTCCAAGACTGGAGTGGCATAATTGCCAGCTCGTAAGGAAAATTCACATAGATCTTCATTCTGATGAAACCGTTTATTCATCATTCTAGGGCATGCAAATACTTAGCCCCATAAAACTGACTCCAGGTCAAGTAATAATATATCATTTTATAGACGGGATGATTACAATGGATCGACTCAAATTCAGATTCGTACCTGCATGAACTAGATGGAAGCCCAGAACGAAGCTATATGAACAGCTTTCGCCATAGCCTCATGTAACCTATTCGTTCTTTTCGTCGTGTTGCAATTTGCTTGTAGGTTTCTTCCTTCATACAACTACGGAACTGGTGGCTGAGTACGTATAGATCATCCTACGCCCTTCCTACTACTGCACTGACGAGAACAGCAAACGTCTCACAATGGCCCTCTCCACGTCAAGCACCGGCAGCGATTCGAAGGGTTTCTCCAACCTAGAGAAATCGCCAGATGAAACGCCAGATATCGGTGTCGTGCATGTTTCGACACAAGGCGTCTCCCCGAAGTCCAAAGCAACGTGGCACATGGCCGAAGAACTGCAAAGCTTAAAAGAACGAGACGAGCAAAATGGCTAGAAAGCCAGGAAAATTGGAGTCACCTGGAAAAACCTCACTGTCAGAGGTATCAGCAGTGATGCTACATTCAACGAAAATGTCCTTTCACAATTCAACCTCTTCGGAAATCGCGGTGGAAAATTTCCTATGAAAACAATCCTCGATAACTCCTATGGCTGTGTTAAGCCTGGAGAGATGCTGCTCGTCCTCGGCCGCCCGGGATCAGGGTGCACAACACTGCTCAGCATGCTCTCAAACAATCGTCGTGGCTATGCAGAGGTGAGCGGCGACGTTACTTTTGGGAGTATGTCTGCCGAGGAAGCCATGCAACACCGCAGTCAGATCATCATGAACACGGAAGAGGAAATCTTCTTTCCGACATTGACCGTCGGTGAGACTATCGACTTCGCCGCCCGTATGAAGGTCCCGTACCACCTACCGCCAGGAATCAAGTCGGCAGAGGAGTACGCGCAACTCAATAAGGAATTTCTTCTGCGGTCGGTGGGTATCTCACACGCTGAATCTACCAAGGTAGGAGACACGTTTACTCGAGGCGTTTCAGGAGGAGAGAGAAAACGTGTTTCCATCCTTGAGTGCTTGACAACCCGAGCAAGCGTCTTCTGTTGGGACAACTCCACGCGTGGTCTCGATGCCAGTACGGCACTGGAGTGGATTAAGGCAATCAGAACGATGACCGATGTCCTTGGAATCACTACTATCGTCACCCTCTATCAGGCAGGCAATGGAATCTACGAACATTTTGATAAGGTGCTCGTCCTTGATGAGGGCAAGCAGATCTTCTATGGTCCACAAAAGGATGCAGTGCCTTTTATGGAAAACCTTGGGTTCAGACGTGCCTCTGGTGCCAATAGAGCTGATTTCCTAACTGGCGTGACTGTTCCAACAGAGCGCATTGTTGCACCAGGATATGAGAACAAATTCCCTAGGACTTCTGACGCTATTCGCGCTGCCTATGAATCGTCCGGTTTCAGTTCCCAAATGCTGGCCGAATGCTCCTATCCAGAAAGCAAAGAGGCGGCGGAGACCACGACCATTTTCAAGGAGATGGTGGCGCGGGAAAAGCATCGGGGAGTACGCGAGAACTCACCTGTCACCACCGACTTCCTCTCTCAGATTAAAGCCTCAGTCACCCGGCAATACCAAATCATGTGGGGTGATAAGGCAACGCTGATCATGAAGCAAGGCGCTACAGTCATTCAGGCTCTGCTAGGAGGATCACTTTTCTACAATGCCCCCGACAACTCCGTGGGTCTGTTCCTCAAGTGTGGTGCTCTGTTCTTCTCCATCCTATATAACGCCCTCATCGCTCTCTCGGAAGTCACCGACTCATTCACTGGTAGACCTATTTTGGCCAAGCATCGTTCATTTGCTCTGTATCATCCCGCCGCCATCTGCATTTCCCAGATCGTCGCAGACTTTCCCGTCCTACTGTTTCAAGTGTCACACTTCGGCCTCGTTCTCTATTTCATGGTTGGCTTGAACCGCACTGCAGAAGCCTTCTTCACCTACTGGATCACCAATTTCATGACGGCCATGTCTATGACGGCCCTCTTTCGACTAATTGGTGCCGCGTTCCCTACCTTTGACGCCGCCACCAAGGTCTCTGGCCTGATGATTGTCGCATGTTTTGTCTACATGGGCTACATGATCATCAAACCTGAGATGCATCCATGGTTTGTGTGGCTTTTTTGGATCAATCCCATGGCATATGCATTTGAAGCTCTTCTTGGTAACGAGTTCCATGCGTCAACTATCCCGTGCGTTGGGCCGAACCTCATACCAAACGGCCCTGGTTACACCGGCGGGGAAGGTGGCCAATCATGTGCTGGCGTTGGCGGAGCTTCACCTGGTGCAACTAGTCTTACAGGTCAGGAATATCTCGCATCCATGTCGTTCAGCCATAGCCATGTCTGGCGCAACTTCGGCATCATATGCGCTTGGTGGGTGCTATTCGTTGCCCTTACCATCTTCTTCACCTCCCGGTGGAAATTATCCGGGGAGGGTGCTCGCAGTCTACTCGTCCCCCGAGAGCAGGAGTACAAGTCGAAGCATCTGCTTCTCAGTGATGAGGAATCGCAAGCTTCTACGAAGACTCTGCCAGACTCTGGAGTAAGCACCTCACAAGAGGCCCTGGGAAAGGAACTCAACGACAACCGAAGCATTTTTACCTGGCAGAATCTTACTTATACTGTCAAGACTTCTTCGGGAGATCGAGTTCTCCTTGATGATGTGCAAGGGTACGTGAAGCCAGGCATGCTTGGTGCCCTTATGGGGTCTTCTGGTGCTGGCAAAACTACCCTGCTCGACGTCCTTGCCCAGCGCAAGACCGACGGAATCATCAACGGATCGGTGTTGGTTGATGGTCGACCCATTCCTATCTCTTTCCAACGCTCCGCTGGGTATGTCGAGCAGTTGGACGTCCACGAGTCTTTGGCAACCGTCCGTGAGGCCCTAGAGTTCTCTGCCCTTCTACGCCAGCCCCGCAACACTCCTACTGATGAGAAGTTACGCTATGTGGACACTATCATCGACCTCCTAGAGCTGCGGGACCTCGAGTTCACGCTTGTTGGTCGTCCGGGTGCTGGTTTGTCCGTTGAGCAGCGCAAACGTCTTACTATTGCGGTCGAGCTAGTCGCAAAACCTAGCATTCTTATCTTCCTGGATGAACCAACTTCCGGCCTCGACGGCCAGGCTGCATTCAATATCGTTCGCTTCCTACGTAAACTTGCCGAGGCCGGCCAAGCCGTTTTGGTTACCATCCACCAGCCATCGGCTCAGCTCTTCGCTCAATTCAATACACTTCTCTTGCTCGCCAAGGGTGGGAAAACAGTTTACTTTGGCGACATTGGAGATAACGCTAGCACTGTCAAGACCTATTTTGGCCGGCATGGAGCACCCTGTCCACCCGATGCCAACCCTGCAGAGCACATGATTGACGTGGTATCAGGTGTTGCCTCTGAAACTGCCGATTGGAACAAGATCTGGCTAGAGTCTCCTGAGCATGACCAGCTTACAGCTGAGCTGGATTCGATGGCTAAGGAAGCGGCTGCTAGACCGTCAGGAACCGCTGACGACGGTCACGAGTTTGCAGCTTCAATGTGGACTCAGATCAAGCTTGTAACCCATCGCATGAACATTTCACTGTTCCGGAACACTGAATATATCGACAACAAGTTCGCCCTGCACATAAGCCTCGCACTACTCAATGGATTCTCATTCTGGATGATTGGGGATCGCCTGACAGATCTACAGAAAAACCTCTTCACCGTCTTCAATTTCATTTTCGTGGCTCCTGGAGTCATCTCCCAACTGCAGCCTCTTTTCATTGACCGGCGCGATATCTACGAGACGCGTGAGAAGAAGAGCAAGATGTACCACTGGGCTCCCTTCGTTACTGGTCTTATCATCTCGGAGATCCCATACCTGATTGTCTGCGCCTTGCTCTATTATGTTTGTTGGTATTTTACTTGTGGGCTGCCTACTGCGCCTGGAAATGCTGGCAGTGTCTTTTTCGTGGTGGTAAGGGTTTTTCCGTGTTGATGAGCTCGTTATTTGAACAAGACACTGACTAGAAGAACGTACAGGTGATGTACGAGTGCCTTTACACCGGTATTGGACAGATGATTGCCGCCTACGCTCCTAATGCGGTCTTCGCATCGCTTGTGAACCCGCTTGTCATCACGACCCTTGTCTCGTTTTGTGGTGTTATGGTGCCATATAGCCAGATTGAACCATTTTGGAAATATTGGTATGCATCTTTTGCCTTCGTCGGTCCTCAAATTATCATCCGCAGTTTCTAATCTCAGTCACTACAGGATGTACTATATCGACCCTTTCAACTATCTCATGAGCTCCCTGCTGGTTTTTACCACATGGTCCAAACCTGTCGTCTGCACTCCTGATGAGATGGCCATGTTTGACCCACCGGTTAACCAAACCTGTGGTGAATACCTTGCCACTTACCAGTCCGGTATGGGAGTAGGAACAAACCTCCTCAACCCGAACGCAAGTACCGGTTGCCGCGTCTGCCAGTACACCACTGGTGGAGACTTTCTCAAGACTCTGAACCTGGCAGAGGAGTACTTTGGCTGGAGGAATGCCGGCCTTGTTGTTGTTTTCGTACTTGGTATTTACGGATTGGTGTTCTTAATGATGAAGTTGAGGACGAAGGCTACTAAGAAGGCCGAGAGCTAGGTTGTCACCAGGCTAGGGCGGCAAAGACGTGGCGGTATAACCCGACGGGTCGCCTGCCCTGACACTCTGTTCGCCCAAAAACATCGGTATACCGGTGGATTCATTAATCCTTCATTTTTTGTAATTTATGTTTTGTAACGGAGGCTCCATATAGATTGTTAGCAGAGCTGATATAGAAATACATTTATAAACTCCTTATACCGTTCCGCGAAGCTCGCAAAGCCCGAAACCCGACCTAACTCGACCGTGTCAACTAATACTATGCATTTTTGTGGCTTTTCAAATAAAGATGAACTGTTCCAGCACTATAGAATTACTATCAAGTATTATCTATAAAGTCTTTAACCGTATACCTCAAAAGTAAGGGATGGAAATTACTGCCCGTCAATATTATCCAATGAGAGAGTGTTGGGGCTAAAGTTGGAAGGTCCAAGTTTCGGGGCTGAAACCGTCTTTCGTCCTAGTGAAGCTTACATACACCTCATATATCAACCTCGACGTACCTAGGTACACCTATTTATGTATAGTATAATACGCATAGTATCTGTTGAACTCTCTCACGTGTCACATGGTCTATGTTTGTCTCCTTCCATACCTGTAGACTAGTTCTCTCCCTTTCCTCCATCATCAACAACATTGATCCCACAATACAACATATTGTGGTCCTTCGTGATCTCATCTACTTGCTTGTAGATTTTAACAGTATCCAAAAAGGAGAATACTGTTTTCACCGCGGCCTAGGCCACACATCGCAAGGGCGGCAAAAGCGGGGGTTCCTTGACTACAGTGTCACCATACCAAAAATGCGGTCACTGGAATTACAGGAATCACAGTTCCACGGTCTCATGTGGGAGGAAAGGCTATTCTCCTCAGAGCCCCGATGGACGGTTGAACCTGACACTGGGGCTATAAAGCAGACAATACAGTCGCTTCGGCCATCAAGCACGGTTGAAGTGACTTTCCTCGCCCAGGGTGGATTCAACAAGATCTACAATGTCAGCATGGATGATGAAGCATTCATCATGCGAATATCATTACCCGTCGATCCACATTACAAAGTCGCGAGTGAAGTGGCAACAATGGATTGGGTGTGCCGTATCACAAGCCTCCCAATCCCCAGGGTTATCATTCACCAACCTTCTCGAGACAACCAGATTGGATTTGAATGGATGCTTATGACCAAATTGCCCGGGAAGCCCTTCGGGGAAATTTACCAGTCTCTTTCCTTCAACGTGAAAGCCCGCCTAGTTAGGGAGCTTGCCGCAAGCTCGGCTTGCCTTTTTCGAAATCAACTATGCGGAATCGGAAACATCTATGGGGAACCATCCGTCGTTGAAAACCCAACATCGAGTGAGCAAATCCCACGCCCTGGGAAGCTGGTCGACCCTGAAATATCAGTTCTGGTAAATGAATCCGACTCAGATGGTAGTAGCACATCTATGGGAAAGAGCTCTGAAGCCCGTTTCAATCTTCCCGACAAAGGTTCTTCGGATGGGGCTCCACCTGATGTGGGCCGGATTGTTTCTATGCAGTTTTTCTGGGATTCACATATCCACCAATATGTCCACCGAGGCCCATTCCGCTCAAGTAAGGACTGGATCACAGCCCGCTTGTTATTCAACGAAAATGACTGTTATTCGGCTCTGGATAAACATTCGGCTGGAGACCCCGTTGATAGCGACGATGAAGCCGAAGTGGAAGACGCTACAAGGACGTTGCAAATAATTGAAAATCTCAAATCCCTTCTTCCTCTGGTATTTCCAACGGATGATGATGATCATCCAGAGCCGTCAATGATATTCCACCACGACCTCTCACGGCACAATATCCTTGTTGACAACAGCGGGGAGTTGACTGGCGTTCTAGACTGGGAGTGTGTTTCGGCAGTCCCGTTATGGAAGGCCTGCTCCTATCCTTCGTTTTTAGAGGGGCGACCACGACGCTCGGAGCCTATCCCTGAAAGTTATGAACCTGACGCCAATGGAGAACCAAACGAACTGTACTCTGAGCATCTATGGCAGTATGAGACCACTCTCTTACGCGGTATATTCATGGATGAGATGAGAAGACTAGACGCCGGGTGGGTGGAAGTTTTTGATAAGAGTCAGGTCAAAAGAGATTTTGACTGTGCAGTTCAAGAATGTGAAAGGGAATTCTCTGCCAGGTATATCAATGCATGGATCAAAGATATCACCGCTGGTATAAGCAATCCGCCCACCTTGCATGATAGGATTTATTCACTATCTGGTCTCTAGAAGCGCCAGTGCGACAATGACTGCGTTTTGAAGTGTGATTGATACCATCTCTCAATAACCTATGTATCAAGTCAATACGCATTATCAAAAACAATCCTGACCTTCCTGAACTTATTGGACAAAATGAATGATTTTCTTCTAGAGAGGAGCGATACATATCCGACATTTAGGTTCAGGGTTCCTTTTGTCTGGGTTTGATGTAGATGGATAGTGGATAATCTTGTTTTGGCTTATGGCTCGGTGCCCTTTATAATATTTGATTAGGTTTAATTCTCGGAATGTGCTGTATATGCTGAGGCTGCTACGGGTTTGAGCTGGTGTTAGGTGAAGTTATTAAGGCTGTTGTTATTATTGGGAATGAGGAGGGGAGGGCTGGCATATTCTTCCGATGACACCACCAAGAACTGAGTTTATAAATATATATAATTTCGGGGGTTTTTCTACCAGGGGTTTCCTATCTTAGCTATAAAATAGCCCAGGTATTGTGAGCTAACGTAATCACAATTGAAGGCAGATAGTATAATCTCTATAAGAGGAATAGAAAGTCTTAACGGTAGATCTCTAGAACAATAGTTCGATAAGGATTCCTAGCAGCTAAGTCTCGGTCATTGTTTCCGACATCTTAAAGTGTCTAAACGTGTACCCTAGTTGTCCACAAGTTAGCAAGTCCTATAGGCTATAAATTCAACAATTATCAAAACCAAACAAGCTCATAACATGAATTCATCGCTAACCACCACTCGCAAATAAAGAGAGAATCCACCATCTAGATAAAGTATCATTAATCCAACCATGCCATAGTCATAACCAACAAGAACCGAAAAGAACCAGAATCATTCACAGTTCCACGACCTTTCCCTCTAAAAATACCAGAAAAGGCGAAGTCATTATCATCCATAACATCATAAAATCGTAACCCCAATCAAAATCCCAATCAAACCCTCCCTCCAAAACCACCCCTACCATCCCCCTCAATCCCAACCCTAACGGGACTACTACCCCCGCTCCAACTCCCACCCTGCGAACCCTCACTCCCAACCCCACTCCCACTCGCAGAGCCCAAAGAAAGCACATCATCCTCACGAGCAGACTTCCGTCCCACACCAATAGCAACACGCATACCCTGCACAGCGCCGCCGTGCTCATGTCCCGCAGGGTACATACCGTCGTTGACAGAAAAGTTGCGGCAGATCAGGTATGCACGCATGGCGGCACTCTCGCGGGCCAGCGTCTCATTGCTGCATATACTGTCTGCTCGGTACTCGCGGTTGTTGACACGCACGGTGCAGGTGTATCCGCTGTTGCTTATGTATGCGTTGTAGATTGGTTCGGGCCAATTGCGGCGGCGGCAGAGGCCTAGGGTTGGATTTGGTTAGTTTGGGGTTTTATTGGGATTGATTAGTCTGTGGAGGCAGGGGTTGGACGTGGGGTTTGTTTAGTCTTTATCTTTGCATTGGATGTATGTTTGGGGATAGGGTGTTGTCCATTGACTGGGGTTGGGGGATTGGTTTGTGCTGGCAATGATGTATGCATACATAGCCCCGGGAGGAGTAGGTGGTGGTGATGGTGATGGTGGGGAGATTGGAGACATACTGGTCAGGTAGAGGATATAGTACATCTTGAGATTCGGACTAGACGCAAGCCGGAAGCAAGAAAGACGGGAAAACTGGAGACGAGTGACGGGCGATGGCGTTGCCACTTGTCTAACGGCAACGAATTGCGAAAGTTACTCAGAACGCATTGGATGGACTTTGCTTGCAGTGAGATGGGTTCGGGGCTGAGGCTGAGCTGCTAGCTGGTGTGCAGTCAGAAGATATGCGGATTGTGATGCCCAACGGCTGGTGGGACCGCGTTTGCTTTACTAGCAGCGGGGAGGATGTGCTGGCGTTCTAAACAAAAGCACGATTATAATACTAGTGAAGACCAAGGGTGTCTAATTCAAAGAAGAGTGAAATAAAAAAAGTTCAAGAGAGAAAGCGATAGAGAGAGGGATTGACAACTAAATCAAAATTCTGAAGATTGGAAAGATGCCACACCCATATACAGATATACAATTTCCTCGAACCCCTCCCCCGTACAACAGGAAAAAAAAGAAAAAGAAAAACAAATTAATGAGGGGAACAGAGCTGTTGCTTGCCATATACTTGATTACTTCTGGAAAACAGGTGGGGCTTTTTGCATTGATACTTCCTAAGTCATACCGTGAGCTGGCCGGTGTACACAGTACCAACAGACAAGGGAAACGGTTGCAATTGCGACAGCGCACAAAGAAATCAGAAAAAAGGGAGACACTTGGTGTCAATGCAGATGACCTGAAGAAGAAAATGGTATTAAACTAAAAGTCAAACTACGAAGATTCTAATACCCACCGTTGAAAGATTGAAGGTAAAAAAAAAAAGAAAAGACAGGGATATAGTCAACAGTAATAATAAGCAGTAAAAGTACAATACTAGTAAACAATAAACGGAAAATAATAAGCAACCAAACCTCCAAGGAGACTACAGGACATGGATCTAGAATCCGGGTATAGACTACTTCCACCAAGTAAACAGAGTACAAGAAGGGAAGAGCAGAGAGAAGAAGATAGATGCAGGTAAACCCCAGACTCACATTGGACCTCGGAAAAGACTCCAAAAAAAAAAAGAGTCATAATAACTCAAACGGGTGTTCGACCTATTTCGTGTGCCGTTTTCTCGGCGGGTTTACTGATGCGCTGGCATATCTCTTTGCCAGTCGAATCGAACCGAGTCTGAGGCACCGGGAGTCACCGTGAGCTGTTTGATTATGCCCCTGCAATTCGCCGATCGAAACATAAACATTCTCGGAGACTAAGGGAGACCTTGCAATCTGCTTGCAGAAGGGTAATATCTGAAGATTATGGATCCCAGTATTTTGGTGTGAGTTTGAATGGAATGGTGGTGCTATGGTGGTTCTATAATATACTATCCAATACTCCCGTACACAACAGGTTAATCTTTTTTTTTTTTGGCTGACATTGATTCTCGGAATGGCCTTTGTATTTCATTTTTGCCCCCGCAGATGAGTACAATTAAATTTGCCGCCCTTATGGATTCTCGAGACGCGCAGTTCTGCGAATGGTGATTGGCGCCAAGGAGGAGCCGTTCATGTTGTGCAGAACGCGTCTGAAGAGGGGTCAATTGCTCGTGAAAGGGCTATGAGTCAATGAAATAATCGAAGTAGACAGAATCAAAGTGGGTATAATTGGGAACATCCAATATCGGAGAATGGGAAAATGCATGCGGCCTCCGAGCAACCTCAGATACTTGACAGGCATCGGATGCAGTGATGAGCTGGCATTGCAGTGGGGAAAGGCGTTGGATTTATCTGCATATTCTGGTACTGACGATTACTTTTGCCCTCTTGGGCCTCGTGCAGCTTGTGTCTTTGGTGGCAAACACATTGTGTACATCGTAGGAGCATTTTCATATTGATCGGCGCAGAGTGGCGGGAAAAGTAAACTCTTCACCCTCGCGCTAAAGGAACTTTTTTTGGTAAACTTCGGAAACTCGGTGAAACTGCCAACACAAAAAAAACTGAAGGAATTGGTGCTACGTGCTATGACCTATGTTGTAAAGTCATATTCTGGCCCCCGAATCCAACCCCTTGCGTCTCGATCTCGTTCACAGCATCCTCCTTGGCTTGGTCGAAATCATCCTCGTGGCCCCCATGCCATGACCGCTGCTATGACTGCGGTGGCTTGCAGTCTCAAGCATCCAAGACTAATCATGCATAATGCACTCGCTCGGAGTCACTGGTTACCAATGACACCCTGCTTCAACATATTGTAACCTCGAGAGACTTTTGGAAGGAAATCTCATCCATGGTGGCGTTTTGTCCCTTGTCTTCTTTTTGATACGGCGTTGGCTCACGCCTCTTCCGGTTAGATAGTGAGGGGCTGGGCCTCGGACCAGAGCCGCATTTTCTCGGCGGCTTTGTACGGGATCACATATAAAGGGTGCATTGGCTCTAGCCGATCACCTCGTGAAAATACATTGCCCGGATCACGGTTCGGTGAAGACTTCCAGGAGAATGAGGATGTAAAGTTGTTGCTCGCAACACTCGAGTCTGTCCGGTAGTGATGATTTTGAGTCGCACTCAATCCTGCCATAACGTAGCAGGTGTGATATGAATCGACGTGCCTTGATCTTGGTCAGCCACACGTGAAAGAAACTGACTTAGTCTCAGATAGGAGGGACTTACTTGCCCGGTTTGTCACGAAAACCACCGTCGGTCCCTTGACAACATGCAAGGATGTATCGTGTTAAACCTTCGCGGCTGAAAAGACTGTTCGCTGGTGGCTGGGCGTTATCCGGTTTTCCCTCCAGAGAAGATTCAAGCAATGGCCAACATCCACCAACCCAATGGCTGTAGCATCCATCCACTAACTTATTTGTTCGTCCGGATAGACCACCTTCCGGGGCGGACTGGCGTGCGGATAACCATGACACTAACATGGGAATGTCCATGTGTCTGCCAGGAACCATTAGCATATGAGAAATAGACAGAGCATTCCAGGCTAGGGTAGTCTCCTACCTGTTGAAGGTCTCTTCGGGGGGTCCTAAGATAGACAGGCATGCCAGAGCGCAAAAGGCATATGCCCCATGGGCCTCCGACCCAGGGCTGCCGGAGATACCACCTTCAAACGTTTGGCCTAAGGGCGAAGGTCAGCATATTCTCTCATGCCTGCTGTAACCAAACCACCAGTAACTCATACATCGTGAGAGATATTCAGGAAGACCACTCGTAAGGCTTTCCAATCCCGCCTCCCGCGCTTGAGAGCCCGGAGCAAGCGTCAGCGGCAGGTCAAGTAGCGAGATCAGGGTCATAGCGCAATATGCGCCACTGCGTTAATGACATGTCAGATCTTGCATTGGGGAATGGGGGAACGGGGACGAGACGAGCAAGCACCTGTTCCCTGGAAGCTTCACTTACCGCACATCTTCCTCCCCACCCTCACAGACACGGAATCCCCCATCTGGCTGCTTCAATCGGCCGATCCATTGCCACCTGGAAAAACCAGAAACTGGGTCAGACGCACAGGATCACACAAGACGCACATGCAGAACGCTGCCGGAGACAACTCACATCGCGTATCGATCCACCAATCCAAAGGCCTCCTCGCCTCCAACCATAGCCAACGACAGCACGGCTGCATAACTTCCCGCCAGGTGGGATGTCTGGCCATGGCCGCCGCCAAAGCCACCTGTGGGGTTCTGCATTGGCCGAAGCGTACAGATCACACTAAAATAAGGAGGAAAAGTTTAGAAAGGGCTTTTCATGTTTCATGTTGTACAGATCAGATGATCTTTTCCAATCAGGGTATATCTCCTGAGGCTCTCTCTCCATTTTGTGGATATATGACAGATAGGAAAAAGCAAATTGGGGAAGAACGAGGCGGGGAAAGGGAAAGTAAAAAATAAATATAAATATAAAAGAAAAAAGCAAGGATGTAAAAGCATGCACACACCGTTCACGAAACTGGGTCGTCTCTTCTCCCAGCATGGCAAGTCCTGCCAACGCCCAGTACACAATCCACGGGCGGCTAGCGTCCATGGCGACAAACCCCTCGGGATAATCCTCGAGGGCATCATAGAGGAAGCCGGCATGAAGATCACGCTGTAGAGCGGGCACGCCATAGTCATTGAAATCCTTTTGGGCGCTATGGATTCCTTTCAGGAAAGGTAGGCACTTTTCCATAGTCGCGCTCTGCAGATCGACTGTCTCAGTGATGAGCGGGTCGCGGATGGGCGGCGGCTGCGTGAACAAGGCCGGGATCCCCGGGCGCGGTTGGTTGGGGTCAGATGTATTCATAGTATTCATAGTATCCATAGTAGTCATGGTTGTCCTGGTTGGAGTTAATGTTGAGGTTGGGCGGTTCTTGGTAGGTTTTTGTGCGTTCGGAAATCGAACTTTTCGAGGTTTCCCGATGAGCGGCATCAATGGGATTTGGGAGATATTTTGTAGATTTGAAGTTCAAAGAAATGTCAAACTTTTTCTTACTATTGTTCTGGGAATGTGAATGTGAATGTAAATGTTAAAAAAAAAAAAGAAAGAGAGAGAGAGTCTAGAATTATTCTTTGTTTCCCCCAGTCGATCTCTACCGGGTATTCCCATCTTTGATATGGTCACATTATGTTGTTGAGTCTCACTTCTTGACTAATGTACTTCCCTCGAATTAACCATTCTGATTCAGTTCGTTTCTCTCGTGGCCCCCAGAGATACATATGTTGCTATTACTCCATACTCCATGCTCTTGAATATGTAGCTCCTGCATGACACAGAAGCCAATACGGAGTATATATACAATAATGTGATGGATCTGACGCCATGCAATGAGCAAGTATATTGGCTTACATGACACCCTTGCTGCATGTGCCCAGGTATGCTTTTTAATCCCCAGGTATCCGTGCGAAAGAATTAGGGGAGAAAAGAAAACTCGACCTGTCACAATTTCTTGTTTTGCCAGGGTTCACGATGTCCAAACTTAGCACCTCAATAAGATGCCCACATAGTCCGTGCCATATACCCTAGCACTATTTTACCATTTTACCATTTTTTTGGTATTTAATTTTCCTTTTCCTAGTTTCCCACAAGAACTGCCTAGTGCATGGTCAGCATCCGGAACTGGTCCACTAAATACCATTGAGGTATGGCGCATTCAGGGAACTGTGAGATACGAATCACGGGCATGATGGTGGACAGACCGAGGGAGCTGATTGGATCTGATTAGGAAGGACTCCGTCGTACTAATTTTGGTATAACACGATCCGACTGTCAGATCTCGCCAATTCATATTGCCACGCAGTACAGAGTACGCACTGCCTCATGTTTTTTTTTCTTTTCTCTCCACTGATCTTCCGGGTTCGGTCTCACGGTCCGGTCTCACGGTCCGATGATTTGTTAATAATCATAAGCATCTCAGTCAGAACCTAGGAGTAGAGAGAAAAAAAACAAAACAAAAAGTATATATGAAATAGAGATATGGAATATAGATATGGAATATAGATCTGAAATAGAGATATGGAATAGAAGGAAAAGAGGAAAAAGAAAAGAAAAAAAACAAGGCAACCTTTTCCCATTTAGGAAAGAATTCAATAAATAGGGAGATCATGGGATCAACTCCGGCAAATGGCTATACAACATATAACATACTCCGTACTCTCCCGTACTTTATCTTCCTCTCTCAGTCCCTCCTATCCCACCACACTACTGCAAACTAAATATCCGTGGCATTAATTCATCGCTCAACACTGGATTAACGTTCCACGCCATCAGCCAGCCTCTCCACTCTCCACAATCAAGTCCCCTAGCGCATTTCTTCGCTCACCGCTGCTTTGTCCCCCCCACCGCCTCATTTTCCCTCTTCTTCATGGTTGTGTCACCCTTCTGAAGAAGGTCCTCTCTTCCAGGCTGGTCCTTTTCTTCCCCTTCTCTTTCACTTTCCCGTGATCGTTTTGACTCCAAAAAAGTCATGTCCAATGTCGATATATCCAGTGATGGCCTGATAGGCGTCGATTACGACTCCAGAGGCTATCTTCAGCATCAATCATGGCCTATGCCGGGGGATCAGGCACCCCCACGGTCAGATGAGGCCCATGGTCTCTCCCCGTTGCAAACTGGCGGTCACCCTATGGAACAGTCGGTGACCCAGGATCCAAATCTCATGGTCGATTGGCACTTTCAACCGCTACACACCCCTCATCACCACCACCTCTCATACTCCCCCGAAGACCCCTCGTCAGCGCCCCAGTTTACCACCAGTTATGGCATGCCCATGCAGTCTTCACCCGTCGATCTCATGTCTGGCCAAGGCCAGATGACCGCTGGCTTGCTCGATGGTCCTTATCTGCCGATGTCGGCCCCGGTTGACATGGTGCCATTCACGTATCAGGACTTACCAGCGGATCTGATGACGTTCCCCAACGGAATTCCGGATGTTTCTTATGCCCCGCACCCCGTTCTTGAAAGCAGCTCGCCCACCGATACTTATTTGGAGGTCCGGTCCTTGTCCAGCAGCGACAACGGGTGGAGTACTATCGACCACCGCCGCTCTCTCGATTTTGGATATCCCGAACAAGGTGTTTTTGTCAACCCAACCCAGACACTGCACGACCGCAGCCTTTCAGAGTCTTCATATTCCACATCATACGGCAGCTTCGTCGATATCACGAATCCGATCGGTTCTCCCGGTTCCGAGAATAATATGGATTTGCCCTGCTATAATCACCATGGCCACGGCCATAGTCATAGCCTTAGCCATACTCACAGCCACAACCACAGCCACAACCACAACCACAGCCACAGCCATAGCTATAGTCACAGCAGCTCCATTGGAATGCACGGTACCTCCCCGACAAGCAGCGCAATTGCCCTTCGTGGCCAGTCTTCACCAGGCTCTCGCTCGCCTTCCGCAGTCAGCCCCGTCGGAATGGTGCGGCCGATCCCTGTTCCGATCAAGAAGTCAACATCCCCTGCTCGATCCGCCGGGTCCTCTCAAGCATCTGCCTCACCACCGAGCCGGAAACCGTCCCGCAAGAGCCCCATTGCCGCCAAGAACGCCGAGACCAAGGTTCGCAAGCAGTCCCAGACTGGCAAGCCCGAGACCGAGAAGCGCGTTGGCAAAAGAAAGGGCCCGCTCAAGCCTGACCAGCGCAAACAGGCCAGCGAGATCCGGAAGTTGCGCGCATGTCTGCGCTGCAAGTTCCTCAAGAAGACATGTGACAAGGGCGAGCCTTGTGCAGGGTGTCAACCGTCGCACGCACGGTTATGGCAGGTGCCCTGTACTCGCATTGATATCAAGGATATTGGGTACTTCATGAAGGACTGGAAGGCGGATTACGAGCGCCACATCACCATGGGCTTCTCGGTCGGCAACATTACCGGATTCTCGGACCAGGAACGCACTCTGTTCATCACTCACGGTTACGGACAGATCCTGCCCATCAACGCCCGCGAGGTCTATGTTCGGGACGAGCAGTGCTTCACCGTTGACTGGATCGAGTCGATGCAGCGTGAGCCAACACAATACGACGTCGAGACTGCCAAACTCTCCGCTGGTATGGAGGGCATCTCGCACGCGATGCTGTCGGATTACCTTGACCGTCACATCGACGGCAATGGCACCTTTGAGAAGTTCGTCGACGATTACTTCGAGGGCACTCCTTTCTTAACGCAAATGCTGAAGACCGCCTTCCGCTTCTACTTCCGCACTAAGCTGCCCGTTATCCGGAAGGCACTCAAGCTGGTGGTTGCTTACAACCTCACCATGCATGTCACGATGGTCGAAGGCATTGGCGAGGAGGAAGGCTTCCTCGGCAAGATCGACCACATGGGCTCCAAGTTCTCCGGCAAGACCATGGCCCCTGTCATGATTAACTTCCAGATTAAGTGTGCCATGGCCAGCATGTGGCGTGAGCTGCAGAAGGATGTGCTGGAGGAGCTGTCAGCCCTCTATTCAAGTGTATACAGCGGCGACAAGCTGAAGAACTGGCCGACAATTTTCATCCTGGCCTCTATTCTGCTGGCCGTGTGGGAGGAGATGCAGTTCGACAGCCACTACCGGACACCAGACGCGGCTGCGGTCGACAAGTTCTGCACCGACATGGAAACTACCCCGGTGGGTGTCATCGTCGGACTGTTCCAGGCCATCTCACAGAAGCTGCCCCCGTTTACCGAATGGGACTCACAAAAGCACCACCAACTGTTGTACTCCAACCCGGATGTTTGCAACACCATGACCGAAGTCCGCCAGCATGTCGAGCAACATGGTAAGAGACAAAATCTTCCCCAACCTTCTTCCACTTTGATCTTCGAAACTAATCCCTTCCTGCAGAAACCTACCTCCGCAGTCGCACCGGCACAAGATTCAACCGTGGCGACTTCGACTGCCTTTCAAATAAGTTTGTGTCGCGACTGGTCATTCGCGCCAACTAGACAACGACCCCGATGCGCAAACGCATTATGATGATGATATTTCCCACGACCATTTTTTCCAGCGAGTACACTTCCGCGATTTCGTTTTGAATGCCAAATGTTACCACTGAGAATATGCGAACCATTGTCGTGACGATGTGCGAGCGCATCTATTTCCGCTCTTTAACGAAGAATCCGACAGGAGGCTCTGCCCCCCTTTTTTTGTATTGTTGTTCCGAGCGACCCGACTTTCTTTTGATCTAGCTTTTCATGAGCCGTGTTTTTCTTTTCTTTTTTTTTTTTTTTTGTTCTTGTCTTTTGTCATATTTATCTTTTCATGTTTTCCTTGATCATTGTCTTTTTGTTTTGTTTTTTTTTTTTTGCTCTTGTCTTTGGTGTATACCTTTCTTCGCATAGCCTTGTCTCCAGCGATGAACGAGGACCACGAATGTCATGACCGTGTACGGCCGAAGGTGTTTCTATTGTTTTGTTTTCATTTTTGTGGCATCTGGCACCCGCCACGGAACAGGCCAACAATTCAAGTTAAAAACAGGGCCCTGAGAAAGGGTGTGCAGGCTGTCTTATCCCCGAACTGTCACATTCTTTATGGTGGTTTGGGGACAAACGGCGTCAGATGGATATTTGCGAGAGCGTTTTGTTTATACTTGGGCTTTACGTTCTATATCTCGATAGTTTTTAACTCTATAACTTTGAATTCTTATTTTTTATATTTTTTTATATTTCTTTTTGTTATTTTCATTGTTGACTATTTGAACTATAAAAAGACGAAAAGACCTGTGAATCCGAATCCGGTGATACTAAGGTTGAAAGCGGGTACTGAGTACCCGGGAGACCGCAACAGTTGCCGTGTACAGCCCCGTACCCTGTACTTGCTGATCACTAGCGTCTCCATTTAAAGGTCCACCCCCTCTTTTGGCGATAAGCACGTCAACGTCATCACTGGGGGATGTTGAGCAAAGGGGACTCAAGGGATATATTAGAAGATACTCGAGACCTATACACACAGTAGAAGATCATAGAATGTTTTAAGGTCAATAATAGTCTATTTCTAGCCCTGGAGGTCATATCCAATGAAATAAGGTGGCGTCTGATGAAAGTGATGGGCTGTTCTCAGGCACCCGTTTGACTCATCCGGCATCTTCTGGCATTTTCACCGGCGTCACGGGCACCTGACTAAGACACCTCGCCCCCTCATCCTTCCAAGGTTTCCTACATAAGGACGCTGTTTCCCCTCTTCTGCTTTCTCCCTCTTTCATACTCCACTTCACACTTGAGCACCCTTACCTTCAAATCTATCAAATAACAGACCTCATCATGCAGATCTTTGTCAAGACTCGTACGTTATCACCCTTATCTGGCCTCTCTAAAGAGGACGGCCTGGATCCCACCCTCTATTGCAACTCAGCGTAGGGACATCCTTGCTAACATTTCTTTTTCTCTAGTCACTGGCAAGACCATCACCCTTGAGGTTGAGTCCAGCGATACTATCGACAATGTTAAGTCGAAGATCCAGGATAAGGAGGGCATCCCTCCTGACCAGCAGCGCCTGATCTTCGCAGGCAAGCAGCTTGAGGATGGCCGCACACTCTCTGATTACAACATCCAGAAGGAGTCCACTCTCCACCTTGTCCTTCGCCTCCGTGGTGGTATGCAGATTTGTAAGTGTTTTCTTCTCTCGCGCCCTTGCCATTTTCTCATTACTAACGTTTGCCACAGTCGTCAAGACCCTGACCGGAAAAACCATCACCCTTGAGGTCGAGTCCAGCGATACTATCGACAATGTTAAGTCGAAGATCCAGGATAAGGAGGGCATCCCTCCTGACCAGCAGCGCCTGATCTTCGCCGGCAAGCAGCTTGAAGATGGCCGCACACTCTCTGATTACAACATTCAAAAGGAGTCCACCCTCCACCTCGTCCTTCGTCTACGTGGTGGTATGCAGATTTTCGTCAAGACGCTCACTGGCAAGACTATTACACTTGAAGTCGAGTCATCCGACACTATCGATAATGTGAAGTCCAAGATTCAAGATAAGGAGGGCATCCCCCCCGACCAGCAGCGTCTCATCTTCGCAGGCAAGCAGCTTGAAGATGGCCGCACACTCTCCGATTACAACATTCAGAAGGAATCAACTCTCCATCTCGTGCTTCGCCTACGTGGTGGTATGCAGATTTTTGTCAAGACTCTGACCGGAAAGACTATCACGCTCGAGGTTGAGAGCTCAGACACCATTGACAATGTCAAGAGCAAGATCCAGGACAAGGAGGGTATTCCTCCTGACCAGCAGCGTCTTATCTTCGCTGGCAAGCAGCTGGAGGACGGACGTACTCTTTCGGACTACAACATCCAGAAGGAGTCCACTCTCCACCTGGTGTTGCGTCTCCGTGGCGGCCAGTAATTTATTTACAATTCCTTTTTCTCAACTTTGTTAGGTCCTATATGACCTGCATGGCGTTTGGTCGGTTTTCGAGGCTGAGGCTTCTTTTCTTGCAATGTGTTTCCTGAGGACGGCTGCGCTCTTTTACTTCACCCACATTATCTTCATCAATATGTGATAGATAGTTCTCTACAATTCACTCTAGCAATATTTGCTGGTCTTTACCTAGCATGCCATTTCATTGTAATATTGTAGATGTGTAGTACTTAATTGACGGAAGTTGACATGGTATGTTACTGTTGTCAACGCAGACATGTTTCCAATTTTACCCCACCAGCATCACACCCATCTAGGTGATTCTGTTCAACATTAATTCCCGCCACCACAAATTCCCAGCCAGAACGCGCCTCAGAATCTCAATCCTTCTTTGCCTCTTTGCCACTCTCGCGTGCCAGGAACCACTTGTGGCGTAAGGCGCCGAAGCAGGCGGCAACAAAAGATTAAGTAATCATACATCCTTATCGTGATAACACGACTTCCTCTTTCGACAGTTCCAACCAAAAGTCGCAAGCTCCAAAGGATGCGAGCTATTATCCGGAATGCCCGCTTACTTCTATCACCTTAGCTTGCAACTCCTCTCCCACAGCTTATCCGACGCATCGAGCTCGCAGGGATCCTCTCTCGCGCTACAATCTGCATGGGAAGCTTTCCAACCATTCCAACAACGGAGCAAGTCTTCAACCTCCAATCGCCTATCACCCGCAGGAGCCAAACAAACCCCACCAAACTCAGAACAGACTTTGGCGCATCGCCAGAAGCTCATCTCCACCATCTCCACACACGCTACACCTACCCCACCCCGAACCACTCCTTCCGCCAGCACCTCTTACGACTCCAACACATCATCCACTAGCTCCTCGACTAACACCACCTCACTCGAAGACGACAAGCGCTTTGGCGCCGTCTCCATCGAGTGCATTGACATGGTCACCCCAAAGCACCCTCCCAAAGGCACCTCGAAGCGCGGCTCCGTACCTTCTACAGAACCAGAGAACCTTGTCGCCGCAGGCATCGGCACCGATATTCTAGGCGGCCTCCGCACAAAAGGTCGATATATCCCACTCGATTACGAGCTTACCGACAGTGTCTGGGGAATTGTACACCTGTACCGCGACTTGCAGGAGACGCCTTACCTCGGAAACGATGACGAATACCCCGCCTACCTGAAGGGCTCCTCAGCTGTGGCCCGCCAACCTGGTGAGCAGCAGGCTACGTTGAGGCAGGCTCAGGCTGGTGCGGTGGGTGCTAAACAAACTGGGCCGGCGGGTCTTGCGGAATATCCTTTCCCTGAGACGAGTTCTTCCTCTGCGCAGAGTCCTGATGAGGATTGTACGACATTATGTATCCTCGCCGTGCCCTCTTATCTGTCGCCGCCGGACTTTTTGGGGTTTATGGGGCAGAAGACGATGGATGATGTTAGTCATTTCAGGATGATTAGGACTGCGCGTGCGAATCGATACATGGTTTTGATGAAGTTCCGGAGTGGACGGAAGGCGAGAGAATGGCAGAAGGAATGGAATGGGCAGGTGTTTAATAGCGTCGAACCCGAGACCTGCCATGTGGTTTTTGTGAAGACGGTCGAAATTCAAGTCGTGGATTCCGGAACACCAGCTGCTGAGCATGACGCTCTCCCCTCTAACCTCTCAACCCCTTCTCGACCGCCGGTATCCTCTACCGGACAAGCAACTCTTACCGGCAAACCTCTCGCACCACCTACTCCTGCATTAATTGAGTTACCAACCTGTCCCGTTTGTTTAGAGCGAATGGACGAAACCACGGGGCTTCTAACAATCAACTGCCAACATGTCTTCCACTGCACCTGTCTCCAAAAATGGAAAGGCAGTGGTTGTCCCGTGTGCCGATACACACAAGACGACTACCGCAAAAGCAACGCAGCCCTGAAACCAGACGAAGAGCCCGAGGAATGTAGCATTTGCCACTCGGAAGAAAATCTCTGGGCTTGTCTAATCTGCGGCACAATCGGCTGCGGCCGCTACGACAACGCCCACGCCTTCGCCCATTGGAAAGAAACCGCCCATGCCTTCTCCATGGACCTCACCTCCCAGCGTGTGTGGGACTACGTAGGCGACGCCTACGTCCACCGCATCATCCAAAACAAAACAGACGGCAAGCTCCTCGAGCTTCCCGCAGCAGATCACAGCGCCCTCGACCCACCAGATTGGGGCGACGCCGTCCCCCGCGAGAAACTCGAAAACATGAGTATCGAATACACGCATCTCCTCACTAGCCAGCTTGAAAGCCAGCGCGCGTACTTCGAAGAAGTCGTCGAGCGCGCCGTCGATAAAGCATCGCAGGCTAGTGCCGCCGCCGCCGTGGCGGAAGTCAACGCTTCCAGTGCCTCGTCGTGCCTCGAAGAATTACAGGCTAAGTATGATGCCGTGACGATTGAGACACTACCGTCGCTTGAACATGATCGCGCGCGCGCAGAGAAAAAAGCAGAGAAATTCGAGGCTCTGGCGCGCTCGTTCGAGAAGGGCTTTCAGGAGGAGAAGGCTATGAATCGGAATATGTTGTTAAGATTGGAGAATCTTGCTAAAGAGGTTGATGGGCTTAAGATTGCCAATGCGGATCTGACGGAGCAGAATCGTGATTTGTCGTTTTTTATCAGTGGCACGCAGAGGTTGCAGGGCCAGGGTGAGGAGGTTGAGCAGGGGACTGTTTCTGTGCCTGAGCCTCCGGCTGCTTCGAAGAAGAAGAGGAAGGGGAAGGGGAAGAAGTAGTTTGGGGTTAGGGGATTACTTTTGCTCGGCATTGGGAGTTGTATTCTTTTGTTGTGTCCATAAAAGGGCAGTTATGTGCATTTAGCGAGTGTCTCAGTACACTAGAAACGAAGCAATGAATATGAAGTTATGAAATATGTATTGATATGCAAAGAGTACAACAGTCAAATATTATACAAATAGCTCAAAACAATGCAAGTATAAATACACACACACACCTCTTCCCCAAATCAAATCTAGACCTCCTTTCTAACAGCCCAGAAATAATTTCCCCAATCTTCACTCCCAGGCACCATCTTCCACCCAATTCCAGGGATATAAATAGCACCCACACACTTCCACCTCATCCCCTCCGCAACTGCGCCCCCACCCCTCGAAACACCGGTATCAGCAGCCCTCATCAAACCCTCCTGCAACCACCCCTTAACCTCATCTGGGTTAACAAACTTACTCCACTCGTGCGTCCCACGCGGCACAACACCAATCGGCCACGGCGCCTCGGCAATAACCTGGTTCAGGATGAACGACGGCAGCGTCCGCGAAATAGTAGACCCAATTAACCAGCCGCCGGGCTTGAGCGCGCGCAGACAGTTTGTCAGGAAGCTTAGCGGTGTTGAGGTCTTTGGGTCAATGTGTTCGAGGACTTCGAAGAGGGTTACAATGTCGTATTGCGGGGGAGTGAGTTGAGTTGAGCTTGAGGTTGAGGTTGATGTCGTTGGGTTTGAAGCAGATGTCGGAGCGCCAGCGTTGCCAGCAAGTACATCCTCCAGTGTCGTATTGAGATACTTGAAGCGACCCGTGCGCAGGTGCGTGTCGACGGTTGGATCCATGCGCGCGTGCTCGCGCGCCATTTGGATTAGGTCCGTTGAGGGGTCGATTGCGGTCATTGAGGCGGCTAGGGTTGGGGTTGGGGATGGGCTGGTTGGGTCCAGGGGGATTGTGCGGGCGAGGGACTCGGCGAAGATGCCGCCGCCGCAGCCTACGTCGAGGTAGTTGAGGGTTGCGGTGGTGGAGCTTGGGTCTAGTGATGGGGTTCCTTCTGCTAGGCAGGAGGCGATGAATTCGTGGCGGAGGGGGTTCATTAGGTGGAGGATTCGAGAGGGGCCCATTGGGTCCCACCAGGAACTGGCGAGGCTGGAGAAGTGGGATAGTTCATCGGCGGAGACGGAGGAGGTTGAGTGCGCACGAGTTGGGTGTGTTTGGGTTGATGGGGCGGATGCGGGTGCGGAGAAGAGGTGGTTTGGTGAGGGCCTTGGTGAGCGAAGGGTTGAGCGGAGGGCTCGGATGGAGAGAGGGAGGGTACGGGGTCGGAGGGAGGCCATTGTCGAGGTAATGGTCTTGGTTGTGAGCGAGATTTGAGGTTCAATGGAGAATTAGCTCCGGCGTTTTAGTGCTCTGGTGAGCTTTACTTGGTGCGGAGACCCGAGGATTATCTGTGAGAAAGTGTTAATTGGGGAATTGCAAGGAGCAATGGAAGCAATAGAGAGCATACCAGTGAAGAGTATCCCGAGCAATTGAGAGAACCTTGGAAAGTCGCATGAAGCCGATCACCAAATTGGAGATTCGATGCCTCGACAAACATGCCAAGACATTTTGACTGAGTATGAGCTTCCTTCTCGACTACATCGACTACAATGGCCATGGATTTGATGTCTTGAAACATTGGTCATGCTCTATAATTCGATTCTGCCTCAGTATCATAAAAAGCCATCTATGAAAACTCCACTTGGTATCACAAAACAAAAAATCCTCATCCCAAGAGACAATCTTCGAAGCCCAGTTCCTGCGGCACATGCGGATGAGGACCAGTCTCCGCTTGGCCATCGACATCATGGATCTCAATATCCTCGGCACTGGCTGCATAATCCCAGACATGCTGGCCAGACCATGAAGCCAACTGATCCGGCACAGCAGCACCAAGTATAGGAAGGAAATTCCCTGTAGTGATGTTGCAGTCGAGTCCAAGCACGGTTCTGCAACGATCCAGCAATGTAGGGAAGAGGTACGAGGGCGAGCCACGAATCTGAGAAAGCGTGTGAAGTACACCCCACAGCAACTCGTTCGGGTCAATAATCGATTCAGCCAGTCTATGGACAGCTTTTGGTCCAAGGGATCTCGTCACATCGGCGACAGAGGATCCTAGATCAAAGAGCTTTTGCTCCTATAACATCCATAAGTATACGAATCAACAACTTCATTTTGGATTGACCTACCATTCCGATTCCATGCGCATCAACGGCTCCTTGCGATGCAGCACCGATCACGCTCATCACAGATTTACCCACCACCACTGGTAGGTGAAATGGCAAAACTGCGTCATCGCGCGAACCAGCCTGCGTGGCATGGCTCATGGACAGTTTCCACATCATCGACTGCAGCCACTGTTGCGTGATCAAGATATCAACCTGCTGGATCTCAAGGACTCCGTCTAGGGAAATAGCCTTGCACAAGCTGGATTGAATGGCAGATGTTGGCGGCCTCTCCAAGATTCCATCCCCACCACCGGCGGAGATCCAATCAAAAAGGTTCGGGGTGAGATTCTCAAAAATGCTGATCAAGTTAATGAATCCATAAGCCAGGATAGGATCTTCCGACCCAAGGACCTGAGGCTTATGAATAGAGCTGCGCAGCATAACCGGTTTCGCTTGCTGGAGAGCATAACCTCTATTTACAAATCAGCCCAGTCCAAAATACCACTGTCCCTTCATACTCGGGCCACTCACCTCTCTGTGATAAACAAAAGCCAGAACACACGCCGTCTTTCCTCCGCTGCTTCAACCTCATACTCTGCATACGTCGACTCGCGATGCAAGCCAAGCGTAAATGCAAACGAGGTAGCCTGGCACAAAAAGAACCAAGCCTGGTCCTGACGATCAAGATTCCCATACGAGGCAAACAAAAAGAACGAAGTCAAAAGTGATTCCGTGCTAAGTTCTTCCAAAACATCACAATCAAGCCGCGCCCGCACAGCCTCCGAAAGAAGCTCTTCCCCAGACATCAACGAGTGTCCATCCCCAATACTCATACCCTGCAAACCCGCAGGATCTGGCACAGGCGTGGCCCCATCCAGCTTCAACTGGATATGTGTAGCCGCACACAGGGACGCCAAAAACGCATACCGCTGCGCAGACAGCTGCCCGGGTTGATGGCAATCCAGCCGGAGCTGGTCCGCCCTGACCACCGGCATAATGGGGAATAAGTATTTGAGGTAGATATTGACATGAACGAGCAGAATTTGCGGAGAGAGACGGCGGGCGGCCGGTCTCGCATATCCATAGCCATAACCATTGGCGGATTCGACGGTTGAGTTCGTGGAGCCTGGAGACGAGACGAGTTCCGGGGGTTGCAGGTGGGAAAAAGTATCCGAGAAGTCCTGGCCTGTAAACTGCGAGTCTGCGATTACAAATCCTGGCGAGATGGGCGAGTTGAATTGGTAGTCCGGGATCTCGCCGGTACCGGCTTCCTCGGAATACATATGCTCGGGAGGGTCTTGTCGGGATGAGAGAGGGTGGATCGGGGCCAGGGGGTACAGGGTGCGGAATTTGGGACCCTTGCGACGGAGGATATCGCTATAAGAACAGGAGAGAAGTAGCCGGTTGCATTTATCGCATGGTAGTTCACGGGAACATTTTATTTTGCGACGGCGACAGTTGTCACATGCTTGTTTTGGCTTGGATTGTTTGGTCGACATTGTTGAATTGTTAAGTCTTTACTAGACTTAATAGAGTTGAAGTTCATGTTAGGGTCGAATATAAAAAGAAGAGAGATGTGATAGTTTCATCCGGGGAGTTTGGCATGGCCCATTATAATAGAAACCTGGGGAAGCGGGGGTCAAGGAAAAGGGAAAAATCCCCGCAAAGGCCCCTGCGTTAGAATTGTGCTTCATATTTTGATCTTATTCTGATATTCTGATTATCATCCTTATGGATATTACTATTTCGTACTTGCAACATTCTCTTCTGGATTAGGGGGCGTTTTCTCTCGGCCCGACTTCTCTCAACGTCTACATACATCCGTGGGTACCCCTCAGCCTCTGAACTATAAAGAATACAAGACATACGATCTTGAAGATCACCAGGAAAGTTGACTGAATCGAGTGACTACTCCGTTCCATATGTCTTTATGGTCTTGTGCAGACACTAATATAATAATGGATGCCAAAATCTCGGCCCGTAAGCAAAGTACCCCTCCAGGGCTTTAGCCAGGTACGGAGTACGGAGTACCTACGGGGTCATTACGGGGCCAAGTCGGCTCTGATGCCTAACATATTCTGGTGATTGACAGGTGCACGAAGATCAAAGATGCGGGATTTTCTCGCTCCCTTTAACTGGGCTAGCATAGAGTGGACGCCACTAGGCTATGCTGGGTATTCATCTCCGCTTCACATGTTGATATCCGATCCAGTCTTTCTTCTCGACTTCGTTGGTTTAGGCATAGTTTGGGGACCTAGACACCGACCTAGACACCTTCCACCATTGCCGAGATGGCCCATTCTCGCATCTCGTATCTCGTATCCTCGGCTTCCCGAAAGTGTAAAAGGAAAGGGGCACTATCTTCTATGTATATCATGCGGGGGATTGACGCGCATATTCCGGTATAGTTTGTATAGTTCGTACGGAGTACTGGCGAACAATATTCATGCGACAGACCTAGAATTACTTCAGACTGCTTTGACTAACTCAATAATATTCCTGCAGGAGTTTTAAAATTGGTCCAAAATCCATCAAAAGTCTGGGCAATCCAGTAGTTATAAGATTCTCCACTAGAGAAAAAGAACTCACCGCAGCTTGCCACATAGAGAATTATAAGATTATAATGATGAAATTATAGTGTATAAGCGGGTCTCTGTATATTAATTCCAGTGTCTTGGACTCTGTAGCCTGGCACTATTGTTGACGGGCATTTGTCGGACAACTGGCCAATCACCAGTCTAGGATGACATGGCCTATAATGATCGTCGGTATTTATATGAATTGTATGATGATCCGGAGTAATTATCTTCCACCTAGGCACATACACTGGTGACTAGTTATGTTGTACTTATTAGTCTTCTCATACACAGTATGGAACGGACTATTTCCAACCACATGCTGGTCTTTATGTTGTAGTATGAAAGCCCAGGGAAATATTTACCACTACTCTGGATTGACATATATTTTTTTTTGTAATATATTTGATATTAAAGAAGACAAGAATGATCGGCCGCCTATGCGGCCTAGTGATATTTTTTTGGTATGTCTTTTTAAATATCTTTTTAACTCTATACGAAGGCAGTTAAAAAAAAAGGCTTACTTCGTACAAGAGACCTTTCTTTCTATGTATAACCTCTAATAAATGTCTAAAACGCACTCCTACCCCTCTTTTGTGTACATTGTCGGGTGATACAGCCCTATTACTCCGTAGTGGACGCTATGTCGGGTCGACGTAAGGGACCTCCTCTCCACATTTCACCCAGCCTCTCCAGCTTTCCTTAGCTTGAAGCTTGACCAGCCCCGCAAATTCATTCAACCCCTGGGAAAAGTATGTGATTGCATCGGAGAATCAACGGAAATTCTTTTGGGTTCGATATACCGTCGAGTTCCTGCAAGTTCCTGTACAAGGGCGGCGCGACGACGAACTGGTTACGCTCAACCTATAAAAACGAGCTGGGGCATGATTATCTGAAACGAAAATCACGCCCTGATCTACAACCAAATTAGGGAAGTAGTGATTATGGTTGGTGTGAAGATCCTTCTTAGAGGTGCTTGGCTCTTGCCAGCAGCCTATGGTGCCTTCTCAACATCCGGCCCTACGGCCTCGGACACTCACTCTACCGCTTCTTCGATCTCTTCGGGAAAATACTCTCAATTCACAATTCCCGCTGGCGTCGATACTGGCGCGCAGCTGATCGCTAATATTGATGACCCTGAAGCCGTCAACGCGCAGTCGGTTTGTCCCGGGTACAAGGCATCAAACGTCAAGGAGTTTGCTCGTGGATTGACCGCTACTCTGGCGCTAGCCGGAAAGCCATGCAATGTTTATGGCACCGATGTAGACTCTTTGGACTTTTCCATCGAATACCTTGCTAATGACCGCCTCAACGTTCAAATCGTCCCGACTTATCTCGATTCTTCCAACTACTCTTGGTTCGTGTTGGATGAGCATGTCGTTCCCCGACCCGCTTCCGATGATCATGCATCAAAGAAGCATACTGATCTTGAGATCACCTGGTCGAATGAACCCTCTTTCCATTTCAAAGTCACCCGCAAGGCTACCCATGATGCCATCTTCGACACCACTGGTTCGGTCCTGGTGTTTGAGGACCAGTTTGTCGAGTTTGTTACCTCATTGCCCAAGGACTATAACTTATATGGCATCGGAGAGCACATCCAGCAGCTGCGCCTCTTGAACAATCTCACTTTGACTCTATATGCGTCGGATATTGGTGACCCTATTGATGGGTGAGTTTCATCCCCTATACATCTTTTCCTCCTCATTTTTACTGCTATTTTGATACTGACTGCTTTTACCAGCAATGTTTATGGCTCCCATCCTTTCTATTTGGACACCCGCTACTATGAGGTTAACCACCTTGGTCACCACACCCTCGTTGCAAGTGACAAGGCCGATCAGTCTAAGGACTATGTTTCCTTCTCGCACGGTGTCTTCTCTAGAAATGCTCATGGTCAGGAGATTATCATGAATCCTGAGGGCTTGAAATGGCGAACCCTGGGCGGTAGCATTGATCTCACTTTCTACTCGGGTCCTAGCCAAGCGGATGTGACCAAGAACTACCAGTTGAGCACCATTGGCTTGCCAGCCTTGCAGCAGTACTTTACTTTTGGCTTCCACCAGTGCCGCTGGGGATACAATAATTGGACTGAGCTTGAAGAAGTTGTCTCTAACTTTGAGAAGTTTGGAATCCCTCTCGAGACTATCTGGTAAATTGATTCAGCCTTTCTATGGTTAAAGCAAGTTCTAACATGACTAGGAATGACATCGATTATATGCATGGTTACCGCGATTTCGACAATGATCAACATCGTTATCCGTACAGTGAGGGTGAGAAGTTCATAGACAAACTGCACACCAGCGGCCGTCATTATGTTCCCATTATAGATGCGGCTATCTACATTCCAAACCCCAAGAATGCCTCGGATGCGTAAGTTCCTCCAAGCCTGTCTAACAGAAACGATACTGATTTATACTCAGCTATGATACCTACACCCGCGGACACAAGGATGACGTCTTCCTGAAGAATCCCGATGGAAGCGAGTACATCGGCACTGTCTGGCCCGGCTACACTGTCTTCCCCGACTGGCACAATCCTAAGACAGGCGATTTCTGGGCGAACGAAATTGTTACCTGGCACAAGAAAATGGCCATTGATGGCATCTGGATTGATATGAACGAGGTTTCTTCCTTCTGCGTTGGCAGTTGCGGATCTGGAAATCTTAGCATGAACCCATCGCACCCTCCATTTGCCTTGCCTGGAGAGCCTGGCAACGTTATTTATGACTATCCAGAAGGATTTGAGGTTAACAACAAGACTGAAGCTGCATCTGCATCTGCAGCGTCATCAAGCCAGGATGCTGCCGCTACAACTGGGGGCCCTGTCTCTTCGTCTACCTCTTATCTGAGGACTACACCCACTGCAGGAGTACGCAACGTCATCTACCCGCCATATGTCATCAATCATGACCAGGATGGCCACGACCTGAACTCGCACGCCGTGTCCCCGAACGCCACCCACTCCGATGGCGTCCAAGAATACGATGTGCACAACCTCTTCGGTCACCAAATCCTTAACGCCACCTACCATGGCCTGCTGAAGGTCGACGAAAAGAAGCGTCCCTTCATCATTGGCCGCTCAACATTCGCAGGCTCCGGTAAATGGGCCGGTCACTGGGGTGGTGACAATGCCTCTAGGTGGGCATTCATGTTTTTCTCCATCCCCCAAGCCCTCTCGTTCTCCCTCTTTGGAATCCCCATGTTCGGCGTCGATACCTGCGGCTTCAGCGGTAACACCGACGAAGAACTCTGCAACCGCTGGATGCAACTATCAGCCTTCTTCCCCTTCTACCGCAACCACAATACCCTCTCCGCAATCTCGCAAGAGCCCTACGTCTGGGAATCCGTCACGGCCGCCGCCAAATCCGCCATGAAGATCCGCTACGCAATCCTCCCATACTTCTACACCCTCTTCCACGAAGCCCACGCAACCGGATCCACCGTTATGCGCGCCCTAGCCTGGGAATTCCCCACAGATCCGTCCCTCGCCGCAGTCGATACCCAGTTCCTCCTCGGTCCCTCAATCATGGTCATCCCCGTGCTCGCCCCGCAAGCCACCTCCGTCAAGGGCGTCTTCCCTGGCCTCAAGCACGGCGAGGTCTGGTACGACTGGTACACTCAGACAGCTGTGGACGCAAAGCCCGGCGTCAACACCACTATCCCTGCTCCACTGGGCCATATCCCCGTTTTTGTGCGTGGGGGCAGCGTCTTGCCGATGCAAGAACCGGCTTTAACTACGAGGGAGGCGCGTGGCACGCCCTGGTCTTTGCTCGTCGCGCTCGGTGGCAGTGGTGCTGCTTCTGGGCAGTTGTATCTCGATGATGGAGAGAGCAATGCCCCATATGAGACGCTTGATGTTACTTTCAGGGTCAAGGGGTCCAGTTTAAGTGCCAGGGCAAAGGGTGACTGGGAGGAGTCAAATCCTCTCGCTACTGTTACTGTTCTCGGTGTGTCTAAGAAGCCTGGCGCTGTCAAGTTTAATACTAGACCTGTGCCAGCTTCTGGGGTGCAGTATAATGCTACATCGCATGTGTTGTCTGTTGGTGGGTTGCAGAAATTGACTGAGGAGGGTGCTTTCAATGAGAACTGGACTTTGAATTGGTAAAGGCTGTGTGGTATTCTTTTTAGGAGGGAATTGGGATTTCGGCCTTTTCATATGCAAAACTGCTGTCTTCTCTATAGTTTATCCCAGTGGCAGTCAGATTCACTTCTATTCTTTCACAGCAATAATGGTTATATAATTTCTCCCTTCCTAGCATGTCCTAGTTGTCTCGTTTTCGTCCTACTTACTATCAAAAGACCGAGCACCCATTGTGGTGACCCTGTATAACCTCACCTCAGCTGAATAGAGAAGAAACCACACAACCCCTCCCCCTCCCCCTACCCCCGGTCGCGTCCATAAATGGCCTGTTTAAAGATCCACAGATTGCAATCTCCCATGTCGGCCCGAATTATGAAGCCCAAATATACATTGTCTTTTCCATACACATACGCGTCATCATATCTCTACCAGGCCTCGAGTTTCCCATCATATAACGGAGTACACACCCTAAATCATCCTAGCAGCCTCTACCAAGGCCATTAGTGTCTACTTGTCCCCGAATAGAACCCGTAAGTACTTGGGTAAAAGATCGACATCATCTCAAACCAGCCAATAACCTATTGTAACCTATCGCAACCTATTGCAACCCCCCCCTTCTCCATCCCCGCGTCCCTGCAAATTTGGGGCACAAGCCCCCGCGCACGGTGATTCGATCATAGGCCCTGTCAGGGGCTTCGACGGGTATTATTTTAATTTCGCACATGCAGTGCGCTAGCCTTGTGATCCGGGCGAATCATTTCAAGGTTAGGCATGCATCTACACTATTGCACCTTTGCTTTTTCCGGCAGGGCTGGATGGGGGAATCGAGCTTTGACGAGTTAGGATGATTGTGGAATTCTCCATTTAGAAAGACTATCGTCAAGTTATGGAGTTCTCGACCATACAGATCTCTCTCTCTGTTTCCTAGTTCTATCTCAGATTCTGCTGTGGTTAGTGACGGGCATTTTCACGGGATTATTTTTTATTTAAGCAGATGCATCTGTGAAGATCTTCATCTGGACTTTGGCGATCATTGGCTTGTGCCGTATTACCTCCCGGAGTCTGCTATTGGTCTCTGGGATTTCTGTCCGTCTACTATTGTATGCATGGCTTTTTCTGGCGTCAAGCCCCCTACAGCGCCTTTTATTGGGCTATCGCATTGCTGGATGACTCTCCTCTGCTTTACCTGAGTTATCGGCGCTAAATTATCTACAAGATGGTTCTCGCACGATTTGCTTGGCTGATCGGCTTGGTTAGCACTGCCATTGCTGCCACTCCGGCTGGATGGCGCTCACAATCGATCTACTTCATGCTCACTGATCGCTTTTCCCGAACGGATGGTTCGACTACTGCTGCCTGTGATACCGCTGATAGAGTAAGTTTTCATCTATCTATCGACTCTGTGACATGGTGACAGAGCTGACTGTATACTCACTGGATAGAATTACTGTGGCGGAACCTGGCAAGGAATCATAGATAAGGTCAGTAACGGCTCTAATCCTTTCTATATCTTCCAACTAACCACTCCCTTAGCTGGATTACATCCAGGGAATGGGATTTACGGCCATTTGGATCACTCCCGTGACCGGTCAATTGACTGAGGATACCCCGTACGGAGATCCTTATCACGGATACTGGCAGCAGGACATGTGTGTATCGCAAAGCCGGAAAGATGGCACTTGAAGCCTGCGTCCTTACTGACCCAATCTAAGCTATGCTCTTGACTCGAACGATCTCAGGGCTCTCGCTGCAGCTTTGCATAAACGTGACATGTATCTTATGGTCGATGTAGTAGCAAACCACATGGTGAGTGAAATCATCGACATCTCCAATCATCAGGGCTGAGACTGACATCTATTGGATAAAAAGGGCTACGATGGCGCAGGCGCTGACGTAGATTATACCAAATTCAACCCCTTCAACGATGCGAAGTATTTCCACTCCTACTGCCCAATCACCGCTTACAACAACGACACCATGACACAAAACTGCTGGCTAGGCGATAATACGGTTTCCCTGCCAGATCTGGATACGCAGAGTATGGCGGTACAAGATATGTGGTATGATTGGGTTGGATCTTTGGTTTCCAGCTACTCGAGTAAGTCCCCTGCTTCAGCAAAATATATATCATCATACCCAGAAACCAATCAATATAGTCGACGGTCTCCGCGTTGACACAGTCAAACACGTCCAGAAAGATTTCTGGCCCGGCTACAACAAAGCCGCGGGCGTCTACTGCGTAGGCGAGGTCCTTGACGGCGACGTTGATTATACCTGTCCATACCAGGAGGTAATGGACGGAGTGCTCAACTACCCAATGTGAGATACGCCTGTCCATGGAATTAACCAGATACACACGGAGAACCAATGCTGATTCATGGAAATAGTTACTATCCTCTCCTCAAAGCCTTCCAATCTACCTCGGGAAGCATGACCGACCTATACAATATGATCAACACCGTGAAATCGACCTGCAAGGACTCAACCCTTCTCGGAAACTTCTTGGAGAACCACGACAACCCTCGTTTTGCCTCGTGAGTGAAAATGAAATTACATCAAAAGCAACGGATAGGATTTTATTCCGTATGTCTAGAAGCTAATTTCCGCCTTCGGGAACCCAGCGTCACCGACGACATTACCCTCGCCAAGAACGCTGCCACATTCACCATCATGACAGATGGCATTCCTATTGTTTACGCAGGACAGGAGCAGCACTATAGTGGTGGCGAGGACCCGGCTAATCGCGAGGCTCTGTGGTTGTCCGGATTCAACACAGACAGCGAGTTGTACAAGCTTATTGCGACGGCCAATGGTGCTAGAAACCAGGCCATTGCTAAGGGTACCAATTATACTATTTACCAGGTATGTGTTTGTCTCTAACACTGTCTGAAAAGAGGGAAGAAAAGAAGAACGGAAAAAGCTGACTCGCTCTTCACAGAACTACCCTATCTACAAAGACGACAGCACCATCGCCATGCGGAAGGGCTATGACGGTGGGCAGACAATTACCGTCCTATCGAATCTCGGTGCTGGAGGTAAAGAGTACTCGGTTTCGATTCCCGATACTGGATTCGCGTCTGGTGCGAAGTTGACCGAGGTTGTGTCCTGCACTAGTGTTACTGCCGGTGAGAGTGGGGAGGTGCCTGTTCCCATGTCAGGTGGAGCGCCGAGGATTTTGCTCCCCACCTCTTTGCTTGAGGGTTTGACTCTGTGTTCGTAGACTTCGGCTTCGATGTATGTGTATCGGTGGTCGAGGCACGAACTCCCCCTTTTTCCTCTTCCGGCTTGATAGATCTTTCTTCCCTTTGATTTGATACTTTCTCCCATTGTATATATTGTATATGAATTGATGTTTGTATACTTCCTTTTGAATGAATTATATCATATCTTCTTTGTTTGATGTTTAGATTGTAAGAGATGAGAGTTTATGCTAAATAGTTATTGAATGGAGGATGTACACAGCTGAATAACTATGTGTTTGAATTGAACAATAGTTACATGCAAAGATTTACTACCTTCGACGAATAAAACCATGAACCAAAGAAGCCAGTCGCAGTTGAATAAGTCATAACTATTTCCATTCGTGCTTTTGCTATTACGATCCTCCACCAGAAAAGAATACAACACAACACCCGAGTCCCAACAGATCCAACCTCATTATCAACTCAACATACACCAACCCCAATAATCTACAAACAAAAGAAGAAGAAGAAGAAGAAGAAGAAGAAAAAGAAGAAGAAAAAAAAACCTAACCTCATAATCCCAACCGCATAATCTCATCACCAATCATGCAAAGCCCTTGGTACTAGACCAATAGGCATAGCTCCACCAGTAGTACCAGTGGCAGGAGAATGGAACAAATCCGGCGCTTCAAACGCCGGCTGCGAAGCCGCATACCCAGGCATCATCTGCTCGAGACAATTATACCCCTCAACAAGGGAATCCAAGCCCTCCGCGCTAGACATAAGCTGCGAGATATCCATACCAGAACGATGATGGTGCGACGGACTGAACATCTGCACGCCCTTGACGTCGGCGACCGGCGACGACGACGAATGCGACCCCGCAGCCACAACGGTGGTTGTCTCCGAATACCGTCGCTGCACTTCGCCCACAATACACGCGATCCGATATGAGAGGTTGTCGCCGCCCGGCGCGAGATGCAGTAGGAAGCCGCGGACTTGGCTGATTAGGGGGTCGGAGAGCGTGTAGTCGCATAGTGTGAGCGCGGCGTAGCCGACGATGAAGTAGACGTGGTCGATTAGTGCGGGCGCGGTGGTGAAGCGCGTTTGGAGGAAGTGGGTTATTATTAGGCGGGCCGTGCCGCATATTTCTGGGATGAGGCGCTCGTTGTCTGGTTGGAGGCGGGCGGCTGTTCGGTGGAGGAGGAGTTGACAGAACCAGAGATTCAGGTTGAGAGTTGAGTCTTCGCTGGTGGCTGTTGGTGGTATGGTTGTTAGATTGGGATTAGGATTTGGGGGTGGGTGAGGATAGAGTGGAGGGATGATGTACTTAAGAGATGTGCCCATTCCATTCTCCAGCGCTCCAGTTCTTCGTATTCGGTTTCTGCGAATTGGAGGCGGGGCTGGCTGTGTTGAAGTCGGAGAGCGATGCGATATAGTTGAATCTCCGCGACGATTCTTCCGTCTTCTGGTGTGGCGGCTGCGTGTTCTAAAATGCGGGGGCATTGGTCGATGTATTGTTGTTGGATATTGACTGTGCGGCCGTTTGCGAGAGCAGAGCTATTGGGTTGGTGTTAGATCGTATATCTGACAGGGTTCTTAAACAGAACATACTGTAGCTGGGTTGAGCAGAGCGTATTCCACAGACGCAACTGAGCAAGTACCTCGTCTGGGTTTAAATTATCTCCTGGCAAGGTATTGAGGAAGTTAAATGAGATGAGGGCATGGTTGATTGAGATCCCGCTCAGCAACCAGTCATCCATGAGTCCTTCCTTGTGGACGGAAGTAGAGTATAGGCAAAGCAATGTCAAGGCCTGTAGCATATCGCTTGTCATGGGCGGGGGCTTCCACAATACCTTTGCCACGGCATGTTGTACACAGAGTGATATATCGCGAACGGTGTGTTGGGATAGGCCAGGTAGATATCGCGAAGCCAAGAGACATGCAGTATTGAAAAGAAGTGTATTTGACCGTTGAATGCAGGATGAATGATTTATTGAGACCCAATGGCCGAAATATTCGACGAAACTGCCGAGATCGTTAGCAGGGAGATCCAGTGACAATCGCACAATCAAACACACAGTTCAATCAATTTCACAGAGAGCTTGGAATCTACGATGCCCTGGGTGACGATGTCGCCGAGGATGTCAGCATCGGAGAAATGATCTCTCTCGCCGAAACATTCGGCTTGCAAATCCCGAATTATTTGCGCTGGCTTGAGCGGATAAAAAGACGAGGACATGCTATCACTTGAAGATGCTCCATCTAGGCTGTTGTTTCTAGTTTGTAAGGTTGGGCTGCAGGGCATGCTGGGGGAGTGGTTCACTATCTGCCGCATCAGATGTATCATCTCCCCCATACCCCTTTCGAGAGAGACAAGCCTTTCCTCGATTGATGGTATAGCGGTGGCGTCGGACCATGTGGATGCATTATCCTGGAAGCGTTCTGTTGTCTCAGGGAGCTCACATTCAAGCCTTTTTTATGACACATAGTTAGCATTTATAGAAACATACGATTCCCAAAACAGCCAAAATAGCACAAAAACAGAATAAAAGTGAAACCAACCTAAGTGATAAGCAACGACGACAAGCATGACCACGTGGGTCAACATCACAGCGAGTCTTCAGCTTGCGACAAGTATTACAAGCAGTCATTGATCGTCGAATGCGCCCTTTAGGTCTGACATCTTGGCAGGCGACCGAGTCGATTCTGCTGCCATCCTCGGGAATAATCCTCTTGGATTCCCATGAGATATGATTATTTGGAGGACCGGTTCTCGTCATATTGGATGTTGAATGGTTACTGTGAGTATTGTAGGTAATGTGTACTGTTTTAGATCTATGTTTGATCGAAAGGGGAAATGAGAAGTTGAAGAATAGAAAGAGAAAAGAGAGGGAAAAAAAAGGGCTTAATGATCAACAATTGGACCCTTAACAGAAGGCCAAAATCAAAAACCTGAAGATCATTTGGTGTTTAACAGGGAGATCCAAGCCTTATAATAGCGGGTCAAGCAGATTAGAAGGCTGAGCGTGGAATTTTAGCCAATTGCGACAAGAGACCGATTACTGACGATATCGAAATTCCGCGCAGGTACGTCCCGTTCATGGCGGATTATAGCGGACCATGAGCGGACCTGGGGTAATCGAAGTGCATCCACCAATCTGAAAACATCCCGTTAGCTTCTAGAAGGGTAGCGATTGTCGGTGCATGCTTTTCTTGGTTTTTAAGAGGGGTTGATAATGTCACATAGGCTACCCTGGTCCAATTTCCCCGACGAGAACCGTAGGAGAGAGGGGGGAGGTCTGAGAGAGGAGAGGGGCTTGAGTGGCACAACCAATATGGATTGGAGTATACTAGATACGTCCTTTTGCGTTTGAATTCTTTGATGCGTTCTTAGAATTCCGAGATTATCTTGAGGGTTTCCCCCTTTTTTTTTTTTTTTTTTCCCTATCTTATTCCAACCAACTTCGTTGCATCTTTGTCTTGCTCGGGCTTTTCCGACATAAGTACAACATACGGAGTAAGAGGACAAGCATCTAGAGTGAAAATTGTAGACTCGTTAGTATGATTTGGTATTGATGTGAAGTGGGGAGGGAGGATCAGGATCCAAGTGGAGAGGGGACAACAGGCAAACAACGATAACACTCGGTAATTATTGGTTAACATGTGCAATGTCTCAAAATAAATGGCTATCAGGATTGGAGATCGCAGCGATGTGACCTTGTAACTTTCAGACCCGCTTAACAACGGGTATCTTGCCCGTTTAATGCCCTAGTCGCCCTATTAGCTGGTTGTTCTTACTTAGCCTTCTCCACGGGTCTTACCCTGAAAGGATATGGTCTTTCAGCCGTGTCTTTTGGTTAATTTCTATTGGATCTCACCCCCTCATTCTATATTTTAATTATGTCTTAGCCTTAGGTAAAAGGCAAAATACGGAGAATATCCGGGATGCTGGAAAATCATGGATTCATCGCATTCCTAGCATTCATATCATTCATATCATTGACACCGTCGATCGCACTGGATTTAAGAATCAGATGATATTCTTGAAATGTTCTAACATCTTGCTAATTAACGTTGGGATTGTTCGGCCTCACTAACCAAATTAAATATCAGCCCGGGAAGCAACCCTAACATGTTCTAATTTATTGTAAAATTTGCTAATCGCGCAAGCCTGAGTGGCAATGCGGATGAATATATAGCAATCACCCGCGAATACGAACCAACTTGTTTTGTTCTTTTCACCTTTGGGGGGATCCACTCTATTCCAAGTGCAATATAAATTTCATGCAGAGGGAGTAGTGCCGACTCTTCCGGCTATTAGTTGCTCTTTCTTGTCTTAAGCCTGGAACGCGGGAATTTCGGATAAAAAAGCGGTCAGGTCGAATGGCTTAATATATACCGTATCCGTATTATTACTCTGAACGTTGTATTGGTCCTTAGCTTATTGAACACTCTGGGGTAACTGTTAGGTGGCCCACAGACTTTGACAACGAACTAGCCGACATTCACCTCGGCTTGACTTGTTATCGGGACCCCAGATTAAGCTGCATTATCCGAGTATCGCTTCAGTTTATTGGTGTGTAATCTGATTAACCGTAGCGGAATGGGTCAAGCTATGCCTATGTTGTAGAGCTTTGGCAATGCGCCTCGAACGCCTAGGATGTGAGCATGGCTGAAATCACAGGCATGGGCGCAGTTATAGTTAGCTTTATTAAGGGATAAACAAGGTTCTTCGCGTTTCCAATTATCTTTCCATCGGAGAAGGACCCTTCCAGAGTCTAGAGGAAGATCTATCTAGAGTTTAGAGGAAGATCTCTTGACAGAGCGCCGATCACTTCATCGTGTCTCGGATCATGTTACTGAGAAAGTATACTGTCCGCTTCTCAACGGCACAGGAATATAGTGGCAAACCTTCGGTCATGGCGTGTAGGTGGAATCTCACAGATAGCCCCTCTTACGATGGGCGTGATATGGTTGTACATCGACGAGGGGTCAACAACGCAATACAGTCAGATCAAGCTGCACAGCTAACCAATATCTTATTCGCTAGCTGAAGGTTTCCCCCCTTTTTTTCTTCCTGCTTCTCTGCATCGTCCCTGCAGGACCGTCTGACCATGGATCCTCCAATGAACAATTGCCATGAAACCACACGACTTGGGTCTAAATTTCCGAGGGACATACGAACTAGGCGACTTTTGACTTGGGGCCAACGAGGCAGACATGGTTTTTGACATGGTTAATTGCATCCTTGCAAGGAATAGCCATGTATGTTTCAAAGATAAGAACCATTTCTTGACCGTTGGATATGTATTCCGTACAACATGATCCCTATCTTATTTCAAGACGCGGGCGGCGAGCACATGCTTGTGGTGATGTATGCAGATCGCTCGACCCACCCATGTCTAGAGCTAACAGGCATTATGTAAAGCATTGATATCATTTTTGATTGATGTACAGTGCAAATCCACCATACTGTATAGCCCTATTGCGCTTAATGTAGAAACGCCCCGTTTGGGATGCATAAGCTTTGAGCTTGGGACCCCGTTCACTATTTTATTGGCATCAACAAAAGGACCCCCGGGATCTCAAAAGCCCCGAGACCCCGGTGCCTGTTATCGACTATGTACTCCGTAGTGTCATAAGACCCAGAACGTTCTAGTTATCTAGCCCTGAAAGTTCCGTGGTGTTTCCGGCTTCCCGCAGGATAAGCTATCATTTAGAAATTAAGTTTCTGGATATGTATATCGAGAGGACTTCGTATGTGGATAACCTGCAGCTCTTTTAGACTGCGTCCCCGCCTGAGTGCTTGGAGGACTGTTAGATTATGTCTACAACGTGCAGTATACACGTGTACATTGCATCTGATGAGGAATATGATTTGGGAGGCTCGTCATTCGCCCTTGACTTATGCTTGCTGCTTTCACATGCTCAGACTATTCTCACATTGCTTAGATTCCCTGCTTCTACGCAATTTTTCTACAATTCGCCTTGTATGTGAGGCTTTTCGTCATTCAACTACCCTGCGGCTTACGACACCTTTCTCCGTGGGACCACGATCTCCCTCTCCTTTTCTGCTCTCGTCGCTTTGCTTGCATTTTTGATTTTCTTCTCTCGAATGTAATATGTATGACAGAGTCAAGAAAAAGGAAAAATTGCCACATATTTCCATTGATTCTGCCAATGCTGCATGAACCCCTCCGGGCCCATCCTCCCATCCCCCACCCGTGTTTACGCAGCCCCAAAATCTCGTTCTAGATTTTAGAGAAGCAAAAACAAAAAGAATTGACCGACGCAGGGATCGAACCTGCAATCTCTTGATTCGTAGTCAAGCGCCTTGCCATTGGGCCAGCCGGCCGTGCTGTTGTGGTGTTTCGGGACGAATGTGCACTATGAGCGAATTCTATGTGGGACTCGCTTAAACGCGCTTAGTCTCGCTTAGTCTCGCTTATGTTCGCCTATTGTTCACGTGCCTTTGTAACTAACTAAGTCAGAGCTGTACAAACTAAGGATTGTAGAGGCTGTTATTTGCGTCTAGCTGGTGTTTTTATGTTCAGTAATGTCTCTCCCTGTTTTTTCTTTTTTTTGAAGAGGGGGTAATCGCTTTTTGTGATGAATTGGGTTGGTTGGTTCTTGATCTGGTCATGTATCTCGACTAGCTTGGTGGTGATAATATAGAGACAAGGTTAGTGGCTGCGTAGAAATTGAAATATTACCGGGTTTGATGAATGCCAGCGAGTAGTTAGATAAGGAATGGGTATGATCAATGTATTGACCGAGGAGAGTTGCTAATAGGAACCACCTTAGCCTACGTGGGTGCTATGTATGGAAGACGAATAGTTGGAAATTGACGCTATGAGATAAAGATGTTAGAAGTAGCAAAAGCCGGAAGAATGTGGTGCTGATGTAGCCCCAAAAAAACCTGGGAACAAAAGCAATGATCGAAATGATCGTTCGGCTGAATCAAGTGAAGCATTAGACCTTCGTAGGAAACATGATTGAGCCCTAGTTGGTTATCACACCAGATCAGCAGAGCACATACTCTTTTTCTTCTACGTTGTACAGCCTCCTGTCATGTAATGGTTTTTCAAGGTAGTTTTTGTTCGACATACAGTTGTGAAGCCATTTAGCCTTAGAGCAGGGGAATAGGCATCCAGGTAGCAAGGCTTTTATTGCTTACCTGCAGGCGATCAGACCTCTCTCTTTATCTCAATGGAAGGAGATAGATTCATCATCTATATTCTTCTGGTTCTCTGTTTTGACGTAGCAGTGTACGTCCACCAGGTACGATGAGACGAAATAATACAGCCATTTTCGAAAATAGCCCTCCAAAAAGACAAGCAATAAGTTCAATGTGGTTAATCTATTTCTTTTGAAGCACATAATTTCCACGTAACCTGGGAATAGCCGATGTAGACACCAACTGTATGAACATCGAATTATTCAATAGTCCCATATATTGTTGGATATTCATGATGGTGGTAGCAAAGGCAAGACCAAAAGTAGGACGAAAAGAAAACGAAAAGAAAAACTGTACAAGTTCGGATCCTAGCTCCACACATAGAAGATCTAACGGACATACCTCAAAACCTAAAGAGACGTATAAGTTATGCCTCGTCATATATACTAGTAAGTAACCGTTTACAAGCAGAGATTCCATCTGACGGAGATTACTCAGACTGACGCCTACGGACCGAGTTACCTAGATAGGCAATCCACTAGAATGGACTGATCAACTAGAAGGCAGGTCAGATTCCATGCTTACACACCAAGGCAGTTTGACGTCAGTCACATGAAGTGTGCATTAGTGTGCCTAAATGAGATGCACGAGCTTCTGGACAGATACCCGAGAACTGATATGCATTGATAGACATATCTGATTCCTGGAATCTCAAATATTCTCCTTTGCTTTTCTTCACTGCATTGCATGTGTAACACGCACAACTCGGCGGTCTGGGTTGTGAATATTTTGTGCACAAGGACTAGCTGATGTATTTATGTGCAGCTTGCTTTTACCCTTGCAGATGTGTGCTGGTCAGGAGATGGCTGTGACACACAGTTGGAGGTGTGGCTTGATTCTATACAACATAGATATATCATTTATATGAGCACATAATGTGCATATCACTGATGGTTGGAATTGGTAGGTCAATAGATAAGCACTTGGTTGGTCCTGGTTGGTATGGAGTAGTGCCCAGGTGGATGGCGCTATGCAATATAACCGTGAATTCAGTAGATCTATGTACTACATGCCTAGTCACCTCAATAATAAGCATGCAAAGAATTAATTTTAGAACGTGGCCAGCAATGCCGTACCTCATAACAAAAGAATAAGCAGCATCGGACCTGTTTATAGTAGACACACGAGAGCCACACTCCCCATGAACCTACCAGCACATCTACGGCTCGCAAGCCCACATACTGACGTACAGCATTGAAAAGACGGTCTGTATATATTATATCGTAGCTACTGTTGTACAAAAGTGTACGGAGTACGGAGTACAAGCGGCTATCTCGTCTACAGAGTATAACGCTAGTCCACAATAAAACAGGACCCCTGGCGAAGATCCCCTAACAAGTGAGCAAATGTCAAAAATACCGTCGCACCCAGGCTAAGCGACGCTATTGATTATAGTACAAAATTGGTGTCGAACGGTGGGTCTGTCGATCACTCATCTGGAATCTGACAAGATTCAATAGTTCGTGGGAAGGTTAGACGGGACCAAACAGAGGTTGTGGCAGCGGGTTGATAGTAAAAATGAATTTTAAATAAATAATATAACATGACTCAAGGTAGGTCAACGGTTTCAGTTTTGTTTTGGGACTTCAATTTTAATTCCCACTTCAACGCGAGGACTGAAATCGAATATATGACCGGGTCAGACGATATCACATACATATATATCATACTGCTCGGCGTGCTCCGTACTCCGATCCAATTATTCAAAAATATGTAGTTGTAGAGTACGGAGTACAACATAAGTACTCCAATATTGTCCTAATAGTATGCGGAGTATACGGTGAGACTCAAGCTCGCACGAACCTACGCATCGATCTACACGCGATCATCGCAACCCAAATCCTGACATGAGACAGCTCACAAAATCCCGCAGTTGACACCTCCGCTGGAAAAAGGAAAACGAAAAAAGGAAAGAGGCAAGAGGAAAGAGGAAAAAGGAAAAAGGAAAAAGGAAAAAAAACCAAAGCCCACGCCTCCCACCCCATCAAGGGACGTTGTTGTGATCGACACGCACGTCCCTCGATCGAGGGCTAAACGCCCACGACAGCACAGAAGGGAAGACGCACACATACGTAGTACCCAACGTATATGTACGACGTCGGAGCAACGGAGCACATGCAAACAGTACTCCATACTTGCCTAACATGACTCCAAATGTGCATAGACACTTACCAACAACGAAGTGTCAGACGCCTATTTCACCGCTATATGATGGGTCGGATGCATGTATATGGATCCCGAATGGCGAAGTGGGGGGGGGGGGG
>LACB01000164.1:0-54589 GCA_030142185.1 Penicillium thymicola
TCTTGGCATCTTCTCTAACTCATTTCAATACAGCGTGAGGAGAAGTTTTTCTCGCGTCTAGTGACGCACGTTGTCACTTCGCGTGCGATTCCCCCAGAATCAGCCACTCCAGCAGAACCGGAGTCAACTGCCGACGCTAGTAATGGCGATCGCAACGTCCAAACTGTCAACCCTTCTCTCCTCGAAAGAAACGGCGAGGTTCACCTACATGCTTCTTTGAAAACAGAGACACGTCGTGACCAAGGCACCATGGACATTCTGCAAAGGGCTCGACAGATGGGCATGAAAATCTGGGCGTTGGAAAAGCTCCAGCGTATGATCACTACCATAAATGACAGTGACATTGGCGCACAATATGAACAAGCCGCTCGTAACAAGGCCGCTGGAGGTAACGCTGTGAACGGTAGGGGCGATAATGACCTTTCTCGTGTTCTTCGACAGGAACTTCTCAATGGACCTTCCGATCGTGATCCATTGGCATCAATGGAGATGATAATGTTCAAAGGACCATTTGTCTACATCCATGACATGAACGAGAAGACCAAACCAGTCATGGTTCGAGAATACTCCCGGGTCGCTCGACGCCAGGATGGATCTTGGCCACAGTTCCGAAGCGCTCCCCTCGGAAAGTGTCCATTTATAGATGAGCCCCCGAGCAGGAAGGAATATGACCGACACCGCTTGCGCCAACTCCACAAAGAGAAGAAGGCTGCCTCTCACAGGGCTGATGGAACTCGTGATGCTAAGCCAGAAGCAGCGGTGCAAGTTCAAGCGCCCGAATCTGTGACCACAACAGAGATCGCACATTCCCAGCCATTGGCGAAACCAGAGGATCGTGTTTCACCTCCAATTCAAAATGAAATTCAAAGGCCAACATTTGATGAAACTCACGAGCGAAAGAGTTCTGAAAGCTTCATTCCTCCCCATTTCCCCCGCACCGGGCCGTTCTATACTGGACGTGAGCCAGCTGCCTCAGGTGTTCAACCGTCGAACATGACATCCGCAATTCGCTCCCAAATGATCTCATCTACGGCCGCAGCACCTGGCGCGAAAGCCGGGCTCAGCAAGGAGGTTCATGGACTCAAGCGAAAGGTTCTCGAGAAGGGGACAGGTGGGTTTGCAGCGGGATCGATGGCTGCTCCTCAGCGTCGCGGTGATGGGTTTACCACGGTTCCGATGAAGACCAACATCAATCCCCCTGGAAAGCCCAACCCTGTCAATGAGAATGAAGTAAAGCAATCCGAGCCGGCTGGCACAAAGAGACAAAGGGATGACAAAGATGAGCAAAAGAAACCTGCACGCCGCAGAGATCCCAAGCCTGGCTATTGCGAGAACTGCAGGGACAAGTTTGACGATTTTGAAGAGGTATGGTCTATGTTGGTCTGTTGCTTAGCTCATTATAGATACTGACCAATATTTTAGCACACCCTGACTCGGAAACATCGCCGGTTTGCCGCGAACTCGACGAACTGGGCTGAACTTGATGCACTGCTCTCTGAAATTCAGCGTCCTCTCAAGGGCGGATATGAATATGATGAATAGATTTGCTGTTTCTCACAGCATTCCATGATTGCCTTTTGGACCTCGGCCTATATCCGATACAAAGTCGCGCCCAGGTGCAGGCCAAGCTTTTATTCTTTCAGTTTATTTTTCTTCTGCACGTTGCAATTTTTACCTCCGTCATGCCTGATTCGGATCTCAAAACCTCGCATAACCATACCCTCGGCATCGACACATATGCATGGTGGCGTTTTTTTTTCTTACTCTCTTCTTTTTGATTTACCATGCATCAGCAGTACCAGTAACCAGTCCCTCCCTGACGGTCTGATCTGCTTGCCTTGACCTCGATGGAGGTCGTCCACTCGTTTGCAGCTTTTTCACTTTCTTCGAATGTATTGAATATCCGATTTTAAACCAGCATCGCATCGCCTTCGAAATCGTGAGCCGACCTCCATCAACCGTCGATGGCAATTTTGGATACTTGCATTCCTCGTGTTGTACCAAGAACAACTCATCGTCGACGCTGTTTGTCACACATGCAATCAGCTTGTGCTTTACGGTCTTTAATTTTGGCCGGTTGCGATATACCGAAGGTATAATGAACGATTTAGCATGGACTCAAGGGTTCCTAACCTTGCATTTCACTACGTTCTAAGACATCATTATCCCCCTTTTTGGTCCTACGGGGCCATATTTTCTATCAACAGCTTTTCCTTCTGTCTTTTCACCGGTGGTGTCTTGTTTCCCGATGGCTGGGACTTGTTACCCAGCGCAGACGGCCAAGTCTCAACAGAGACTTTTCCTTTCTCGTTACATTACTTACCCGAATAAGCATTTATTCGACTCGATGATCTGTATGCAGTTTGTATCGTGCTAATTGAATTGTCTACTATCAATTACATTCTTGACTACGTGCCATGGAAGTAGAAAGTAATCCGTGTAGGGCCCCTCACTTAGCCCAATGAGGTAATCACCTCGGCGAGACGTAAACTGCAGGCGGTGACATCAGTGCCAGGCGGTGAGCACAAAAGAAAATGCGTCCTCAAGCTTCTTAAGGCCGATGTCAACATACTAAAAGCTTGATATTGAGTATTCCATTGGTAAAGAAACATTTATTACACTTTTGTATGTCCATAAACATCAGATCTAAATCAGATCTAAATGACTGCACCGTTCCTGAGTCCAATTGCCTACGTAACAGCTCCGCAAATCTCGGTACTCGGCCCCGTAATGAGCGGCAGTAAATAAGATCTTCACCTTCAAAGAATTTTGATGCTCCCATCTACGCCGCATAACCCAGCACGTTAATCCGGACAGACGGATATCTGAACATACAAAGCCGGCAGCTCCGGAAATATTCCTCACATACGAACCTACAATCTTTTCGCGTTTTTCTCTCCCGCGACCTGAATTGGAAACCTTAGGTTCGCCGCTGAGGTCATCGCACATCTCTTTAGCTCCGGCGGGATACAACAAGTGCACATAAACATTGCATACTGAGGACTATTGAGATACATACTTCCTGGACATACACAGTCTCGGTATTTTGGGATCGTGCGTCGTCAGGTGCATTGCGCCACTGCGTTTCTCATAATCACAGCCACACAATGGCCGCGCCAGGCTCTGCGTTGCGGCGCACAGCAATAGCCTCTTCGTCGCTGCTGAGGATGAGAGTCACACCTTCTACCGCTATCCGAACACAAGCTACACGCACCCTTCTCGGTTCCCGTTGTCCTGTGCTATCCTCCCACGTACCGACCCCACACTCCCCCTCCCAAGCCCGACATAGTTCCTACTCCGCGACAACACCCAGCGAGAATGGAAAGGCGCGGAAGAAGGTTACCATCCAGACGCTCCAAAACATGCATAAGAAGGGGGAGCCAATCGCGATGCTCACGGCGCATGATTTCCCCAGTGCTCATGTGGCCGATGCGTCGGGGATAGATATGGTCTTGGTAGGGGATAGTTTAGGGATGGTAGCGCTTGGACTGGAGAACACGACGGAGGTTATTATGGAAGAGATGATTCTGCATTGTCGAAGTGTAGCGCGGGCAACGAAAGCCGCTTTCATTGTGAGTTGGCGGGATTCCTTGACTGGCAGGCGCCATAATACCATTGACTAACAACCATACTCCAATTCTAGATTGGAGATCTACCGATGGGGTCATATGAAGTATGCGCCGAGCAAGCCATTGAGTCATCTCTGCGTCTGATCAAGGAAGGCCGCGTACACGGCGTCAAGCTCGAAGGTGGCCAGGAACTCGCGCCCACAATCTCGCGCATCACAAAAGCCGGTGTTCCGGTAGTAGGCCATGTCGGTCTCACACCGCAGCGTCAGAATGCCCTTGGCGGCTTCCGTGTGCAGGGGAAAACGGCTATCAGCGCCGTGGTGCTGCTACGCGATGCACTTGCGATGCAAGAGGCTGGCGCATTCATGCTTGTGCTGGAGGCGATGCCGTCAGAGGTTGCTTCGATCATCACGCAGAAGCTGCGGATCCCGACTATCGGCATTGGCGCTGGGAATGGTTGCTCTGGACAGGTTTTGGTGCAGGTTGACATGACCGGGAATTTCCAGCCTGGTCGGTTCGTGCCGAAGTTTGTTAAGCAGTATGCGGATGTTTGGGATGAGGCTGCGCGTGGTATTTCGCTGTATCGCGATGAAGTTAAGAGTCGGGCGTTTCCTTCGGAGGAATACACGTATCCGATTGCGAAGGATGAGCTCGCTGGGTTCCAGAAGACGGTGGATGAGGTCTTCCGGGAAGCATGATGTGTCTGGTTGACATCTTTCTTTTTTTTTCATGGCCATTTTTTGCATGTTCTGTATCAAACATTGCCATCATCATTTGTACATAGCATCGTTCAGCGTTTGCGCTGGTTGTTCATAGCTTGCTCAGCCGAATGCTGGCGTCATTGAATAGGCGACGATCAATTGGTCGTCCGTCTTAAAGCACTATTATGAAGTTAGCTTTCAAATTATCGAATATGCAGATATTTTAAAATAGTCGAGTTGACACTCACCCTCCATAGTCCACCCACGCCTTCATCTAACCCGGGTGCAAACACACTATTAACATAACAAAAGACAGAATCTGTCTCTTTGCAGTCCAGCTTCTTACGCAGAAACTTGACAACCGTTTCGAATTTCTGCGAAGCGCTAACCTTGAACACGCGGTTTTTCAGAATCGGCGCTGATGGCAGAGGTTGGAAGCGAACCGTAACTGAATCATCGTTAGTTGACTTCTACCATTTGTTGACATCGCGATCGTTCAGTCAACCCAAAGCTCATAGAAAGGTGGAGGTTCTACCTTTCCCCGAATCAATACTCTCCACGTCGGCGAGTGCCTGGTGCGCATCACGGGGTAAATTGGTTAGCATGACCGATGCGGACATATTCATTGGTAGATCGGCGCCATGGTCGTCATCTGGAATCGGGGCGTTTGCGGAGCTGTTGGGCGGTGTGTCTGAGCTCTGGGGTTGGCGTGGGCTTGGACGATGGCTGAGTGTGGTTTGGGGATTTGGAGTTGGGGAGCTCTGTGGAGAGCGTGTTGGAGATGTTGGATTCATTGTATTATGGTTGGCAAAAAGAGAGGTAAGAGAAGGGAATAGATGGGATCAAGTAGGTGGAAGTTGGGAGTTGACGGTTGGGAGTTGGGGGATGTTTAACGCGCTTAGAGAGTCTAGCCCGGTCTACTCGATTGTCAACACGTGCTCTTCAATCAACCTTCCTTTTAGGGTGTCGGAGGTATAAACTAACATCATACCATCATATAAAGACACCACATAAATTTCATCTGGAAATCCTCTTCATCAAATTTACTCAACTACAGACATCAGAGATACAGAGATACCATCTTCTTTCCTACATCATCAGATCACCAAAAAGAAAAACACGGAAATGGGCAGGCTTAGAACATTAATAAAAGCGCGCGGGGACTTAGTGGGTGACAAGGACTCTAGGGAAATCAAACTCGAACATTCCGGGGAAATAAATATTCTCCAAAGATATCGTCTATTTGAACACTGGCAGCAATACGACTCTGAACCTCCAAATATCTCGCACAAGCTTCTGTTTGTAGAGGAGGACCTCCGAGAAGTTGTTCAAGAGGAGACATCTATCAAAGAAGGACCTGACAACCTAAAGAAAGACTCTCAAGAGAGGCTTGATGCTTTGAATATTCAATACTGGATTCTAGCGCAAAAATGGTGGCATTGTCGGTCCTTGCTACATGATGGGTTTCAACTAAGAGCGTTTGAGCTCTGGCGGTCCCATCCTAGGTGGTATATGCACCGCGTGCTTGTTGAAGACTGTGCTGGCCGACAAGGATGCTGTGCTCGTGGATGTGGCTGTTGTGGTAAGCGCAAGATTGATCCCACGCGCAAACTTGGAGTTGGACATTGTACCTTTGAATGTGGCTGTTGTCGGAGAGCTCGAGGCTTTGATATTTCCGAAGAAGATAGGAAATCGCTAAAAGAGGGATGTCGTAAGGAGGTGGCTGGTCTTGTTCGACATCGGATCACGCGAGTTGCAATATGGGGGCTTGTCGGTGAGAGTTTTGACAACCCATTTGACATGATTGATGCACCACCAAGCTATTAAGGCTTCGGTAACAAAAAGGAATATGTCTATTTGATTAGCTTTCACATTTTGGGACGTTATTTCGGAATGATACATCCATGGATGTACCTGACTCTGAATAACTAGTTATCACATTGTAGCTCGTGCCTTCCATATATGTCCTCACTCACTATGTACATCGTCTACAAAGCACCTGGGCACTTTCACCACGTTAACCATCATTCGTCTATCGGTACAATGTCTTATAAACCCATTCCTTCTTCCTTTCTTACTTCTTACTTTTTGGCGCTGTGCGGTAAGTTTGGTCCCTTCTTGGACTCTTTTTTGGACTCTTCTTTGGACTCTTCTTTAGACTCTTTGTTCTTTACTGATATCTTTTTAGCAGCCTTGCCCATCCGTCGCGAGGAGAAAGGCAAGTCCGTCCTGGAGCTTGTCCGCCCAGCGGAAGAAAAAGGTGGCGCCGTCATGAACAGCGTCGCGACCAACCTGATCTGGATGGTTGTGGTCTGCTTTCTTGCCTTCAAGTGCATCATCTTCATCTTCTCTCTGATCCAGCGGCTCCTTCACCGGTATGTACCTCCATTGCCTACCCCGTGCAGGAATCTACGCTGAAATATAATGTAGCTGGCTTCACGCACCTGCTGTTGCTGTGCCTCAGAGGCCGGTTCGTTTTCAAGCCCCCCGATGGCCTGTTAGGCTTGTTGGCGTGTTCCATGCTGTCCTCCGCCGGCTTCATTGATATGCGGCGGATGTAAGGCTGGGGCAGTGACCCCATATATGAACAGGTACGTACATGCAGCTGAAAGAAAAGTGATACCCAAGTTCAATCTAGGCAAAACCATCTATATCTATCACTTGCATAGACCCATGAACCATTCATATGCTGACCAGGAGAAGAGTTATAGATCGAATCCCGGGTGATGATACTATCAATACTATGGGGACGAAGGGAGGAACTTGGTCTGAAATTTTACTCAATTGGCAAAGAACGCATGTAAATAGTAGCCATGGGAGACTAGCCCATCATTAACATACCGTTGTTTGAAGAGACCTACATTGATCAATGATGCAGTCATTCATGTAAGCCTAATACACTTATTAGTTTTCTCAGATAAATTAGATAGAAACAGGAAATATAGATACCCCCTTATAGACGGGCTCACTTATATTGATGAATCTTGATTCTGAGATGAATATGAAATGAATATAAAATGAATCTGAGACGAACATGAAATGAACACGAGATAAATCTGAAATGAATATAAAGGAAATGTGACATGAATCGAACTGGACGTGAACTATCTACCGTGCTGGTTGCATAGTACAACTCTTCAGACAAAGTGAGACTATTAGTGAAGACCTACAGAAGGCGTCATGCAAAATAGGAAAGTGAAAGTGCGAGTTGAGATTATAGTGTTATAGGTTCTGATTTAAACCTCTGGAAAGCCTAGAAATGGGCCCTGCCCCGGGCCCAAAGCCCAACACTCAGTGGGCTATGGGCCTAACCTTCGAAGCCCAACCCAACCCACAGGCCCATAAGGCCCCTATCAAAGCCCATTGGGCCATTATTACGCATAACTACGGTATTATAATACATAAAATAGCTGATGACCGTTTTTACGTATGTTCCGGCCTATACTCCATATATATTAACTATGACTTTATTATATGCCGTGAATATTAGCGATCTTGGCCACGTGAGATGTCTGTGACCTACAATTTGAGGCTTAAGCAGTAACTAAAATACCCAAAATTACTGGAAGATTCTGCATTACTTATACAGCTGCGACGAATTGCCATATTTATATTGTTTGGTGCCGACTGGGCCCGATTGGGCGCTTATTATGGACCTAGTGGGCTTTTACCCCGGGCCCATAGCCCACTGGTGGTTCCAAAGCCCAGTCCATTTGATTGTTGGCTTGGGTTGGGTTGGACTTTGGGCTTTGCGGGCTTTGCGGAGGTCTATCTTCTATAATGTAGAAGCTTTGGGGATAATAGGGAGTCCGGCAATCATGGAAGCCAATCGGGCGCGCCCCAACCCCCACCACTGTCTCTCTTCTCGGCCTATGACATGAAAATATAGTTGTTTCTAATGACGGGGCAGCTAGGGACCATACCAAAGTCGTTGCGAGTGCCGAAGCCTGTGTAAGCGACATAAAAGCTCGTTCATGACGCGTGAGTTGCAGAAGTGCCGGTATCACCAACGAAGAAGGGTAGCCGCTAAGTTGTAGGAGAGTCAGTCGTCGAGATGGGAAGTGACAGCTACCTTAAAGAGGAGCTTTTGATAGTGCTCCTCAAGGTCGTCCATTGCAAAAGAGGCATTGTTATGTGCGTGCGTTGAAGGGAGCGGCACAAGGTATGCTTTGAGCGGGAGACATCCGAAGTCAGTGGTGGGATCCTAATCCTAGGATTCCCGAGCTGATGGTGAAGGTTGCGCTGGTGGAAGCTGCTGAATGATTGATATAGCCCGGTGGGTGACATGCATAGGGCGCTGATACCGTACAGACGTAGGGCAAAGATGAACATGGTCTCATACACGCAGTGGCGGACGATCCAGTTTGCATATCCTAGAGATGCTAGGGATTGTACAACATGGATTGAGTGGAGTGGCATGAGTCAGAATGGAAATTAGTCGACGAGTCCTGTCAACTTCAATCTGATGGTGGTTGTGAACTTTTGATAGACACCAGCTGGAAGCAGAAGTGGTTCAATGAGATTGAAATAAGTGCTCGAAGCTGGATAATGAGATGCGGCATTATATTGAGAATTTGAATGGCAAAGGCATATAGTCGAACTAAAGCGATCTAAAGCGATCTATGCGTTTATATGCAGTGCATAATGCGCCGCATATCTCCTAAAACGGAAAGTGTGCACGGCGTCAACAATCTGGTATGTTATACGGAAGTGTAATTATCTGTATTCACGCAAACCGAGGACTCCATCTTCATTTCTCCCTCTACCCAACTACTCCCTTCTACTCCTTCATCACATACCTTCATCACAAAACCTCATCACATAACTTCATCACATAACAAACCATGGCGCCTGTCTATCACGGCCAGTGGGTTTTCGACGGCCGCGCATTCTATGTCACTACCTCTACTGGTGAGGTCCACTCGCGCGCAACGGATTCCGAGCTGGATAATATTTTTACTGCACCAATAGGAAATAAAACAAACGTACCCGACTATCAGGGCCACTGGTACGAAGCACAACTTCTCCATTTCGGACTGGCGCCGACTCCAAGCAAAGCGGCAGCCAGGATGAGATTGATGGATGCCTTCCAGGATGGCACACTGGAAATTCCAATGGAAATACTCCGGATCGAAGCAACCCTACGCAAGAACTGGATCAAACAAGACCTGGATTCCCATCTCCGAGGTCCTGCAATTCGACCTTCACCCGCTACTGTCCTCCCGGAAGCTATGGAAATTGATACCACTGACACCGACACTACTGAGAAACCGGATGGTGATGAGGAGGAAAGTCTGCTCGGTGCTGGCTTGGCTGACGGAGCTGATATGCAAGACAATATGCGACCCCAACGGAACAACATGCAACTGCCCCATGCTCACCCGAAGAGAAAGAACTGCAACAATGCAGAGTTGTCAATCCGCCCTAAGAAGACTGCCAGATATCGTGATGAGACTGAGGGATCCGACTTGCAGGTCCAGGTCCACGTCAACACAGACGGTGGCACCTCTCACCAGGGATCGACTATTACTCCAGTGTCAGTGGGAAACAGTTGCGGACGCCCGGGCCCGGACAGAGAATTGCAGCAAACTGAATTTCAAACTGTCCCTTTGGCGCACCAGACTACCTACGGAATGGTAAGCATATCTATCCCTCCCCTACAATCGCAGTACAAGCATCTCTAACCAAAATACAAAGGGAACACAACTTCCTCCATCCGGGCTAATGGGAGCCGATGGTGCAAGCGATTGCTGTTAGTACGGCTACCAACCAGCGATGAAGCAGAAGTGAGATGAGTCGAGAAGACGGGAATGTGTGGGGTGGGTGAGGATCCGCGAAATGTCTGGAGTACAAATTGATTCAAAGGAGTTTGATGGCATGTCAGTTTATGCTCTAATATCAATCAGTCTATTACTATGAATTCTCAATTGTAAAATCAGACTCTTTCTCCTTAGTTTTCAAGAAGCAACGTCTCTGCACATCAACAATGGAAAATTGGAAAGGCGCATCAACAAGCCCAATTGATTCTTCCCATTGCGGATCCAGATACCATGGCTTGATCAAAAGGACCTCGAAGACTGTAGGTTGTTGAATCCGATGCAGCGGTATAAGCCAATCATCCAGACGATTTGTCACGTGGGGGTACAAATGGATGGTCAAGGTCTTCAGACCAGGCAACTTTGTAGCGAGAACCTGGCAACATCTATTCCAACTCGGACCACCAGGATCCGGAAAACTGAGCTGCAAAGTACGAATCAGGCTCATGCGATGTGGTAGAAGTATATGCGAAAAACCAACGATTGTATCTGTATGATTAAAGAGGAAAGTGTTCTTTTGAAATATCACATCAATGGCCTCGCAGTATCTGGTAACACTATTAGTTGGTTATATTTGAACATCCATAGAAGGATATGTACTCACACTCTTCGACACGTTTGTAAAAGCGGTACAAAATTGACTCTTCTCGTATCAAATCTCCACTTTGAATTCTCGTGGTAATATGAGCCAAGGTTTATGTGTATAATGCAGTTATCCACAGGCCGACGAGCAAGCGGTCCCCAACAGTGATGACTGCATGGGCAGAGATTGCGAGACTCGTTGCATAACATCCCGAGAATTTGGTTCTGGTGTCGTTTCCATTTGTGCTGATTTGGTCGAACAATATGAAGCATACGGCTACAGAGATAATGTTCCCAAATCAGAAGTCGGACTTCAATGGGTAAACACTCGAATAGAGGAGACTGGACTTGTTGAAAGGTAGATTGTTTCTGGCGTCGTTTTGAAAGACTTGAAAGTGATAATCGCCATCGATGACTGGCTGGCGGGATTTGAGGTTTGGAATGTTTATTGTCTGGAAGTGGTGGAGTGAGTGGCCTAGGGCGGGGGTTTGGAGTGAAGTTTTTCAGGTCATTTTGAATTTGGGGTTTCTTTTCCAGCGCAAGTTTCTTCCCATCAGACTCATCACCTTGGTTTTGAGGTACCATTTTTGAAAGTAATAGAAAGTGAATTTAAGGTCGGCAAGACATTGTGTTGTGTTCATTCATATATTGGCTAAACGCGCTAACGTTACACGCAAGGACGCTTTTGGCAAGACTGAGCGTGCACCAAACAGCCTTTGGCTTGGCGACCAAAAACCAAACAATTTGAATACAGTACACAAGAACTTAAAGATGGTAAAATATATAATATGGAGCCTGGAGAAGGTTGCATCTGGATAACCAGTATATGCTTTGAACATCTATAATTTGTGTCACCGAGGTATTGGCAAGTTTGTCAATCGTTTATAGCGCATCATGCCTTCAGTTATGCCTCCATATGAAGCTTTATAGATGACTTATGGCAGGGAAATAATCTTCTTCATTACAAATAACAACTTCTCGGGTACAAGCCTGCTCCAGTTACGTCAAGTAGATGGTATTTACATTAGATCATGTTTGTTGGATCATCCCATAGATACTGGACTGTTTGCAGACTGGACTGTTTGTTTGCTAGTCTCGGGGGATTCATACCCCTATTCCCGATAGATTTGCTAAGAAGCCAGGAGAAGAGAGGGAGCAATGCAACTGCATTGGAAGTACTAACTGCTGAAGAAGGCAGAAAGAAGAAGAGGGAGAGGAGACTCTGTAGCTGGCAGTCCTGTCAAACAGGGTCTGGTGACACTGATCCCAACAAGATTGAATGCATCGTGATTCTTCCTCTTCTTTTTTCCTCCCTTAGTAGTAACCACAAAGATGTTTCCCACCATCGATCATGCTCTAAACCTTATGCTCGGGGTAGGTATATGGTCATCATCATACATAGTGAGCTTGTAACTAATCACTCAGATCCAACAGGCAGGCACTTGGGCCTTTAAGAGCCCCACTTTAGCTGCCTGTGCTGTAGCTGGGGCTGGAGGGGTAGCCGTTGTCGCTGCCCCAGTGCTGGTGACAGCCCCCATTCTGTGGGGTCTAGGATTTAACGCTGGTGGTGTTGCTGCAGGTATTTACAATCCTCAAGCAAGAACACTCAATTTGCATAATACTCATTTGGCGATAACCTTTGCTAACCATTTGCGGGGATAGGGTCATACGCTGCCGTGGTTCAAGGTTCCATAGGATATGTTGCAACCGCTTCATTGTTTGCCACAGGACAGAGTGCAGGGGCAGGTGGTCCGGGGTTGGTGGCTGTAAACACCGCTGCACAGGCATGTGGTGTGCTCACTGGTATGGGAAGCGCTGGGTTCGCCTGGTTTAAAGGCAACAAGAGTGGTTTAATTATTCTTGGTTAGTTATCCTACGTCATATAGCAAGCAGATTGCTTCTTGCTGTATTTCTGGAGTACTCAGTCATGAAAATGCGCTTGGATATCTTTAGAGCTAGTTATACTAGTAAGGCTTCTACAATCTAGTGGTTGATTGGCAATGAGTTGTCTGTTCTGCTCTGTTTCTTGTCCCTTCTTTGACTGTTCCCACTGTGTCAAAGGTCATTTTCAGTAGTGTATTTTATGTTAGGCTTGTAGAGATCTGAAGTATACCATATACCAAAACAACAACAACAAGATAATCCCTGCTAAACTGTAATATTTTTGCTCCCTATACACAAAAAGAAAAGAAGAAATACCATATGAGTAAACTAATACAAATACTAACTATAACTAGTTAACTAGTTAGTTAATGAAGTTCGATGATTGTTTATTGTGAGGCCATGGCCTTATATATCAGGCTAATCAGGCGTTGATGGGGTATAAATTCCCCGCGTCTCCACTTCAGCTCCCTTTGATAAGAGCTCTTCCAACTTCACCCCTGTCACACAGAGGCCATGGCTTCGTCCGCAAAAGGCGTCGTGCCAGCTGCTGACCTCCGGTCATTTACTGAATATTTAAGAGGCTGCAAACGTATCGTTGCTCTTCTTGGAGCTGGAATCTCAGCATCATCAGGCTTGCCCACCTTCCGTGGCGCAGGCGGACTCTGGCGTTCCCACGATGCAACCTCCCTCGCGACCCCAGAAGCCTTCGATGAGACCCCCGATCTAGTCTGGCAGTTTTACAGCTATCGGCGACACATGGCCTTGCAGGCCAACCCTAACAAAGCACACTACGCCTTAGCGGAGCTATCGCGAAGGAATGAAGACTTCATCACTTTGAGCCAAAACGTCGACGGTATGAAAGTACGAGAAGACATTTGGTTTTCTTGACTAATGAATCCCTCGCGTTTCTTCTAGGTCTGTCCCAGCGAGCGGGCCATCCCTCAAAGCAACTGCACCTCCTTCACGGCACTCTGTTCACCGTGAAATGCACCAATTTCTATTGCAACTACAGTGAAGACAACTACACAGATCCTATAGTTCCCGCCCTCGAAATCCCAAAAAAGAGTTCAGGCCTCAACCCTTCTGTGACCGACAAGACTGGCGAGGAAGCATCGAAAGCGATCTCAGAAGCGCTGGACGAGACAAGCAATGAAGTCGACATATCCGATGCCAGCAATCCTATCGCCACAGTGAACACAAAGGACCTACCTCATTGCCCGGAGTGCAAGGATGGCTTGCTCCGACCGGGAGTGGTGTGGTTTGGAGAACCCCTACCGGAGAAGACGCTCAATGCTGTCGATCAGTGGATCGCGGCGGGACCGATTGACCTATGTTTGGTCATTGGCACCAGCGCGAGGATCTGGCCAGCTGCGGGGTATGTCCATGAGGCTCGTTCCCAGGGCGCCCGAGTTGCTGTGTGTAATATGGACCCCAAGGATACACCGGGCAAGCTTCATTACGGTGACTGGTTCTTCCAGGGAGATGCGGGTGTTATTGTGCCTGAGATACTCAAGAGCGTTATTGGCGAGATCTGAACTTTTTATTCGGGGGATTGATGATTGATATGAGAACAGGGAATTTTGATATTGGGATTTTGCATAAACTAGCGATTATCGGACACATGATGGATGATAAGGAGCCCCGGATTCATATAATTTTGCTATTTTTGCTATTTCAGGTTGTCTCGACGGAGTTGTGCAATTTTCATCCAGATAGTAGGCCAATCGCAGAAACTCCGAGATGCCAATGCCGCATACAAATGCCGATCATGCCTCGGGTACTCGATTTAATAAACCCCATGAAATGGCGGAATTATAAGATCTGCAATTCCAAATGATTGGCCTGGCCTTAGGAATCTAATTGTATTAACATGCGGGGTATATCGAGATTATATAGAGACGTTCAGATATTTGAGGGGTTGACATTTAAACATTTAAACTCGGATACTCGGACGTCCCCTCTACCAATTTCAACTCAATTGCAAGATATCTGGACGTCCACAATGAAGTCGACAAATACAGTACCCCAGAAACGAAAGAAGGCACAGAGCGATGACGAGGACGAGATTGTCAAAGATGGCAGCCTCACATCGGCTGCTGATAATTTCTTCGAGGCGCTGTGTATGTGATGAAGGCTCCACGTAGTCCATTCGACAGGTTGGAAAGGCTAACCTTTCTCGCAGCTGAGGCCGGCATCACTCACTGCTTCGTCAACCTGTGAGTCCCTGTATCAACCACTAATTTGATGTGTTTTGACCGGTCTGGTAGGGGGAGCGACCATCCCGCGATGTTGGAAGCGATGATCAAGGCTAAGCAAGGTGAGTACCAGAGATATTACTCAAACGACCAGGGCTAAATTGTGGTTAGAAAACAAAACCAATTTCCCAAACATCATTACCTGTCCTTCCGAGCTGGTTGCGCTATCAGCTGCACTGGGATATGCTCAAACTACAGGAGTTCCGGTATGTGACTGTGTCCATTATATCATGATATTCGCTAACTTCTCACAAGCAATGCGTGATTGTCCACGTGGACTGCGGCACTCTTGCTATGGGACAATCTATACATAACGCCTCCGTTAGCAGAGTTCCAGTCCTGTGCTTTGCTGGCTTAAGTCCTTTTACTCAGAATGGCGAAATGCTGGGCTCCAGAACAGAGTTAGCTAGCGCAACACGAATATTTACATTCTGACTACTAACACTACTACAGGTTCATCCATTGGCTGCAAGACGTCCCTGACCAAGCGGCGATTGTCCGACAATATTGCAGATACACAGGTGAAATAAAGACTGGACGTAATATCAAGCAGATGGTCTCGCGAGCTTTGCAGTTTGCTACATCTGATCCTAAAGGCCCAGCATATCTAATGGCTGCGAGAGAGGCACTAGAGGAGGTAAGTATTCACAGTCCCCACATAAATTAAAATGACCACTAACCCAATCTACTATGCAGCGTGTGGGAGAAGAAAGCCTGGACGGAGAAATTCTCAGTTCAATCACTCCAAGTGCATTGCCAGAGCAAGGTAGGATGGTACGTATCCATGCTATAACCTCACATCACTGACAACAACAGAGGTGGAATTAATTGCCAAGTCGCTCATGGGCGCAAAACGACCGGTTGTTATCACAAGTTATCTTGGTCGGAATCACAAAGCACCGGCTCTCTTGGCTGAGCTTTGTGACAAACTTCCAATAACTGTCGTGGAGATGGTTGGCTCGGACGTTTCTCTTCGAAGTGACCACGAAGCATATCGCGGCGTTACCGTGACTACTCATCCGGAGGTTCTTGAAGCTGATGTTATTCTCATTCTTGATTGTGATGTGCCCTGGATTCCTACTGCTGGAAAGCCTCGAGCCGGTAATAATACCCGGAAAACAATTATCCCATGATATTCTGACAAGTGCTACAGGGACCAAGATATTCCATCTAGATGTTGATCCGCTGAAGCAACAAATGCCGCGTAAGTTCACCTATTGACCGCAGGGCTGACCTTTTTCTAACTTTCCTGCTAATAATTATATATCAGTATTTTCAATCAGCGCCACTCGTAGGCTCAAGGTTGGGTGTGGAATTGCACTTGAGCAAATCAATGCTTTCCTGGATAAACCAAACATCAATCGGGCTAAGTATACCCTGGAGTTTGAGGAGCGATCAAAGAACTACAAAGCCTGGAGGGAAAGCCTACAAGCACTTGAATCGCCATCAGAAGATGGTGTAGTCAGTGTACCATATCTGGCATCAAGACTACGAGATTATCTCCCCCAAGACACTATTTATGTTCTGGAGGCTGTAACTAATGCAGGACATCTCATCCACCACTTGAACTTGACCAAGGTATGGATTCATTCTTGCCAGACTGCTGATTCAATGCTAATGAAACTCCAGCCCGGAAGTCTGGTTGCCAGCGGCGCAGGTGGTCTGGGGTGGGGAGGTGGTGCAGCACTGGGTGTCAAGCTAGGCAAGCCCGGCTCATTCATATGTGCAATGTAAGTGTTACAACTGTTAGAGCACATATCAAGTATCTAATAACCGCCCAGCGTTGGCGACGGAGTCTATCTATTCTCACAGATGGAAAGTGTCTATTGGATCGCCAGACGCTACGATATCCCCTTCCTCCTCATTGTTCTCAACAACGGCGGATGGAACGCACCTAAGGTGTCTGCGCTTCTGGTCCACAAGGACGGGTTATCATCGAAGTCAAATAGACGAGGTCAGTCAGGTCTAAACTAAATATATTTTGCACAGTGAGCTGATTTACCGCAGATCTCAATATCTCGTTCGACCCTTCTCCCGATTACCCCGGTATTGCCGCTGCAGCCGGTAAGGCGTGGGGTAAGACAGTTACCACGCAAAGCGAGCTTGACCCTGCTATCAAGGAAGCAACCGATGTTGTTCAGGGTGGGAAATGTGCTGTTATTGAAGTTTGGTGAGTAGATAGGGATAGGAGCTCTTAACGGACTACGGCTGACTTTTATTTACAGTGTTCCGTCTATGTGGAAGGAGAACTAGAGGAAAGGGCTTGATGGGTAAATGGGGAAGCCAGTTTTCATTTTCTGGTTCCACGAGGAATTTCGATTTTTTGTGGGTGTTTTATGCTCAAGTTGCGGTGTCATCCATGCACGATACCATAAACAAATAAAGAAGTCAACCCAGGCATATCAAAGTCAGTAACCGGACTTGACTACATAGCGGGGACGCGCGAGTAGCCCCAGGCTCGAGGACTCTTGGAAGATGTTTGGTTCTCTTTTGCTGTTTTAGAGGGCACAAATGGATGAATTACTCAAAACGAAGAAAGCACCCCAGTAGGACGCCCGTTTTGTCCAAGTTGACAACCCAGAGGTGGCCGTGTTCATCGATAGGGAATTCCTTCGGTTTGAATCTCCATAGTAGCAAATGGCGATGTAGGTATAGTCTTTGCCTGTGTCCCTCTACCCCCAGCTTGAAAAGCGTGGTAAGTCTCAGGAATCTTGATCGTGGTGTCGGTTTGCCCCGAAGCTGCAGACGGAAGAATATTCGGACATGGGCGTCCTCTGTTGTGACATTATTGTATTTGATGAAAAAGGTCTTGCTGCAGCTTGAATAGGTCAGGGGGGTGAGACGGCTGCCCTTTTCTTCGCAGATGTGCACTAGCAGGTCTCGCACCGCAGGCCGGGAATTCGGGTGAAAATTTGGATTTGATCACTCGACATCAAGGTAGTATTGTTGTATTTCTTGTATTTCTGGAAGACATGATATCTTATATATATTTCTTCCCCCTCTGTGACATACTGGGTCGTAGTCAGCAGAGTGTGGATAAATGAGCCCTCACCAAGTATTTAGGTATTTGGGAAGTATATAAACGACTTGACCTTCATGGGTAAGAGACATTGGTTGCAGAGAGAGTAAGTAGATGTGCCGTTTTGTAGTCAGGTGTTCCTGGCTGCCTAAGGCATAATAATGCGTTGCTAGGCCGACCGCAAACAAAACGATAAACCTTTTGGAATCGATAACGACCCTTTTCCCTTTGATGTTTGCAAAACCCCCACCATCGACAAAACACATCGGATTCAAGGCATCACTCTTAGGGTCAGTTCCTTCTATGCTACTATATTTGTTTCTTTTCTTTTTGGACTCGAAATTCCCAGTTCCAATTTCCAGAGGACCCAAACCTCCACGAACTGGTCGAGTTCGCACACAAAGAACACAAAAGACTAACGTCAGATTCCAGTGCTCTGAGATTCCTCTTCGCGTCTTGATGCCCAAGGATCAGATTATTCCAGCCTTGGTCATCCAGTGAATTCAACAAATCCACATATTACCCATCTGACAAGATACCATCCAAACCACACCGCTCGTTAAAACACGATGGCTAGAGAAAGCACCGCGCCAATGGAGCCCCTCACCCCAGGAGGAAAGCCCAACACTCAGCCTCACCCCGCACATGTCCAAGAACCTGAATTCGGAAAACCCTCGCCGATCGGCCCCCCACAACACAGATCAAATCACCTTTTCAACATTCCAAAGCCAAATCAATCCCGTGCTGAACATCATCGACCCGCCCCTCGACCGCAGCCTCAACAGCAGCCACAATCGCGCCATCAAGGGCAATCAAGTGCTACGCCCCACGCTTATCGCCAACCGGGCACGTCGGGTGCCCCATTCGCTACGCCTTCGGTGAAGCGAAGCGAGCCATGGGATCCATTCAAGCCGGTGGCACCATCAGCCTACAACAACCCCCGCGGAGGATTTCAACACGGTGCAGTGAGTATCAAGCGGCCTGAAAATGTCACCTGGACAACTCCGCGGGCTCCTAGGCCTATTTATCAATCCAAGCCTGTTCCGCCGAAGGTCGGAGGCGCGTCGAAGAACTTACAGAAGTTCATTGATCTAACCCGCGACGACACTGATCCTGTTCCAAGAACCTCAGCCTATCCGACGCCGAGCTTCGGGGCAATGGATATGAATGGCTACGTGGACACGGCTATGGCAAATGAGAACATCAAGGCTTTGCTTGAAGGTGCATTCGAGGAGGAGGAGGAGGATAAGGCCGAGTCGAAACCCAAGGGGAAGAAGAAGAAGAAGGACGGAAAGAAATCAAAGAAGACGTCACAGAAGAAGCAGAAAGATGAAGTCGTCGTGGACAAGAAGAAGGAACAAGCAATTGACGACCTTGATGATCTTGCTACTCAACTTCAAGGGGTCACGGTCAATGACCCGAAGGATAGCGATGCTAGGTCTGAAGACGATTCATCTGCCAAGGTTGAGCAAGACGATAAAGTTGCCAAGCTAGATGAAGAGGACGAGGTAGAGGAGGAAGAAGAAGAAGAAGAGGAGGAGGAGGAGGAGGACTCTGACGATGAAGATAATGGGGTCATCGAAGGCTTAAAAGTTACCCTTCTTCCCCATCAAATTGAAGGTGTCAGATGGATGAGTGATAAAGAGACGGGCCGAAAGACGTCGAAAGGAATTTTTCCCAAAGGCGGAATCCTTGCAGATGATATGGGTTTGGGCAAAACAGTGCAAACGATTGCTTTGCTGCTCAAAAACCGCAAATCCGACCACGAAGACAGCGAAAACACCGAATCCGAGGGCAAGACGACCAAACTGCCCCCGAACTGCATTGCCTCCACTTTGGTGATTGCGCCCCTTGCACTCATCAAGCAATGGGAGGCGGAAATCAAGGACAAGGTTGAGCCGTCCCACAAGCTGCGTGTTTGCATCTATCACGGTACAACACGCGCAAAGACCTCGACGACGTTGGACAAATACGATGTTGTGATCACAACGTATGGAACCCTTACCTCCGAATTCAACTCATCAGCATCAGACAAGGCCAAGAAGGCGGGAATTTTCGCTGTTCATTGGTACCGTATCATTCTTGACGAGGCGCACACAATCAAGAATCGTAACGCCAAAGCCACGCAGTCAGCATATGCATTGAATGCCCAATACCGCTGGTGCTTGACAGGAACGCCATTGCAAAACAACCTGGATGAGTTGCAGAGTCTGATCAAATTCCTTCGGGTGAAGCCCTATGACGATTTGGCTGCATGGAGAGATCAAATCAGCCGGCCTTTGAACAATGGCCGTGGAGGTCTCGCAATTCAGCGACTACAGGTCTATCTGAAGGCCTTCATGAAACGGCGCACGAAGGATGTCCTCAGACTGAACGACAATGTAAAGCCTGGTGAAGAAGGAGAAGATGGCAAGCCAAAGAAGTCTTCTAATGGATTCCACATCACCAAGCGTGAGGTCATTAAGGTGGCTCCCGAATTCATGCCTGGGGAGTTAAACTTCTACAAACGTCTCGAACAGCGGACGGACAATAGTCTTGAGAAAATGATGGGTGGTGCTAAGGTCGATTATGCTGGAGCTTTAGTTTTGCTGTTGCGTCTTCGCCAGTCTTGTAACCACCCAGACTTGGTCAAGGGCGATTTGGCCAAGGACAAGGACATTCTCTTGCAGAATGGCAGCACGAACAGCCAGTCATCACAGCCAAAGCCGGATGATCTTGACAGCATTGCCGATCTTTTTGGGGCAATGAGCGTTGTCGCAAAGAAGTGCGATGTTTGCCAAACGGACCTAAGTTCAAACGAAATCAAGGACGGTGGCAGTCGATGCGGCGAATGTGAAGCCGACCTGAACACCAATGTTATGGGCACAGATAAAAAGAAGAAAAAGAAGTCGAAGAAGAGCCACAAGGAGCTTGATGTTCCGGACTCCCCATCAGCCCGCAAATCCGAAGCGCAAATCGTTCGTTCTCGCAAAAATCGTCGAGTCATTATTGACAGTGACGACGAAGATGAAGAAGGCGATTGGGTTGTACCTGACGACCAGCGCAAGATGCCCAATCTCGGTAAAGCAGGTGGTTCAGACGATGAAAATGCCGAAGGAGGTGGTGAATGGCTCGTTTCGGACGATGAAACCGATGATGAGATTGAATCTCCGTCCAGAAGGAAGAGCAAACCCATCGTTCTGAGCGATTCCGAGGATGAAAGCGATTCGGATGCGGACGACATCTACAACGACGAAGGAGAAAACGGAGAGCTTCCATCCACCAAGATTCGCCATCTTATGCGGATTCTCAATCGCGAGGCACCGGACTTCAAGTTCATTGTGTTCTCCGTCTTTACATCTATGCTTGACAAGATCGAACCCTTCTTGAAGAGTTCGAATATTGGCTTCGCCCGCTACGATGGTGGAATGACAAATAACCACCGCGAGGCCAGTCTCGAAAAGCTCCGAAACAACAGTGGCACTCGTGTATTACTCTGCAGTCTGCGTGCCGGTGCATTGGGTCTCAATCTGACAGCCGCCAGCCGCGTCGTCATCTTGGAACCCTTCTGGAATCCCGTAAGTTGCAATTTTCTATAATCTATTGCGTATCATGCTAACCCGAAACTTAGTTTGTGGAGGAGCAAGCCATTGATCGCGTGCATCGCCTGAATCAAACCGTTGACGTCAAAATCTACAAGATGGTCATCAAGGGTACCGTGGAAGAACGCATTGTTGCCCTGCAGGACCGCAAGCGTGAACTGGCCAATGCCACTATCGAGGGCAAGACTGGCGCTGGCAAGCTCACCATGCGCGACATGATGGCGCTCTTTGGTCGTGATGCAGAATCGCGATTCACAGATAACCAGAGCACCCTGGACTTCAACCAGCCTACTCGACTGCTGAATACCGGGGATGAGACTGAGCCTGTTCAATCCTCCTCTCAGGAATCAGCACAGTCTGCCCCACGCAACCGGGGAAATGAGGGCCAGGCTAATCGGCCACGAAATGAAGACTCGGTTTACGGTCGACGCTGGTAATCGGATTGTTTATCAGCATGGTACGAAATTATGAAATTATGTATGGAGAGAGCTCTGGGGAGTCCTGGTTGGCGTGTGGAACGTGTTTAAAGTCTTTCTATTAAATTTATCTCTTTTCTTGTTTGATATTATTTCATATTGGTTCATTTCGTACATCTCCTGAAATTCTTGCTACTATGTCGAAACATTCATCCCCAGGTCTTTCATTACCCCATCGTCGGCCTGGGGCTGCTATAGACCAAAGAATGGTGGAACCTTGGTCGTTTCATGACTGGCCTCGCGCCTCCCATGTATCCGGAAACAATGTCCACGAGTCAGATTGCGGTCCAATTTAGATTTGGCGATTTCAGAATTGGGCTCGGCATTGCGATCCGATTGGGATACCTGCGATCCTGGACAATAATTACCGTCACTATGGAAAGGGGTCCGTCAAGCTCTACTGCAAGGGTGCCATAGTTATGTCGCCCTTTATTTGATACTCGTGGGTGAACTAAGTCAACTTCTACGATCTATTCTGACTTGATCTCGATGCTTGACACGGCAGGATAGAAGCTAATTGAGAATCCAGTTATCAAAATCCAAGCTGTTTTCCATATCGCCATCCAACACGACCGTCACACACTAACAGAGAAGACCACTTTTCTTTTGTAGGATGTGTGGGTTATCCCCATTCGAGCCGAGCTGATTCTCGATGGGCCAGAACAGGTACCTCCATGTCAGGTTCAATGGTTCTGGTCCGGAATCGCTGAGTCTCGCCTTCGTGCGCTCTAACTCGAATGCCGGTAATGCCCTGGATACCCTTGCTTGGATTACGCTGGTAGCACACGGAATTGGTCAGCACGCCAAGTCTCCCAAAGTGCAAGAGTGGACGGGGGTAAGCGCAAAAGCTCGCACTGCTTGGGTGGTTTGGGATGCGTTCTAGCCAGGGCCGACCAGGCCATTTGCCGGAGCTCATACCATGGATCTAAAATTCTGGCCCATAGGATTGCGACGACTTTCTGATGGTAGTTTCCAGCGAACCGGACTAGGGAGCCGAGGGCATGCTCCCAGGGAGGAAGCTTGCTTCTGGTGGCTCATGCTTTGATAGGTTGAAAGCTCACAGGAGAAAGCATGAGCTGGGGAATAAACCCCTCGGTAACCCCGGTTGAAGCATAGAATTCGTGGGGATCTTCGAATCTTGCCATTCAAGCTTCATTTGGCTTTCTTTATACACTTCGTGTGCTGCCCAAATCACGCTTGATACACGATGTCTCGGACGTTGCTGATCTTAGCTTAACCGTGTGAATCTATCACTACCTTTCCGTGAGCCGCTTCCTGTTAAACTCTCTGCCTGGGTTAGAACTAACACTGGTGATCGTAGATCGAACCATTCTTGACTGTTCTCTCCGTCGAGGATTGAACATTGAGATATGTCTTCACCATCTGACATCAAAGACAACGGCGGCTGGACGGTCATTTACGATGCCCGTAACGAGGATGACCAAAATGGCAAGAAAGAAGAGAAGCCTCCCAGAAGGAGGCAGTCTCTCGTGCGAGCGTTATCTATGCCAAAGGCCATGTGTATCATGTCTGATAACAAGACTGAGATATCCACAGTATCCGAGCTGCTATCCCCGAAGTTGAAACTGCCTCAGCTGGGGACTGGCTCGGCGGAAAGAGTCTTTCCTGTTCGCTCAGTCGTCTCGTTTGATTCCACACCTTCATCTGCCCTCCAGACACCTTCCCTTGATAAACTCGAAACACCGATATCTCCTTTTCCGGACACGTGGAGTGCAGGCTTCACCAATGAACAAGCCGCCTCTCAACAGAAGAGTTCACCCGAGAAGAGAATGAATTATGATGGTGGTGCCCCAAACAGGCCCGACTCTCTCGTTCGACTTAATCAAAAGAGTGGTGGCGGGGGCGATATTTCACCAGTGCTCAAAGGGCAATCTTACGCCAGTCATAATCTTGACCATTTGGAACAATTGAAAAGCACTGTGCAAAATGGTGGCGAAATCCTTGACTTCCACAAGACAACGAAGGGAATTTACTACTCGCATGAAGATGAAGAGGACATTTTCATTCAGTCATTCGGTGCGCTCGTTGTGCTGACAGAGTCCAACAGTAACTTCGAAGTGCAGATATCGAGTGACAACACCAAGGAAATCATTGGGCATTCTCCTGATAACCTCTTCGAGCTTCAAACGTTTTGTGGTATATTGCCGTCCTCGCAACAGAGTAACTTTCTTGCTCATGCTCAATTTGTTTTGAGCGACGACTACTCAATCGAGGAATCTGGCCAGGAGGTTTTCTTTCTTTCTGTTTTATCATCTGACGGGTATACCCAGGGTACTTGGTGTACCATGCATACCAGCACTGTATATAAGAACTATGTGATCTGTGAACTCCAGCCTGAGGCTCAGGAAAAAAAGGATCGCTCCGACATGGAGAATCCCGAGAGTCAAATGACAACATCAGATAGTCGAAACTTGGATATGACTTCTGGGGCACTTCTCGAGGAGGTCAGTCCTCCGGGGAAAAGCCTTAATACCAGAACCAGCAAAGTTCCAGACCCATCGGAGCTTCTCAACAATGTCCCTCGAATTGTCCAGCGACTGGCAAATTCTCAAACATTGGAAGCACTCGTTCAACATGCCATTGCCACTTTGCAAAGTCTCATTCAATTCGACAGAACTACCATGTATCATTTCGATAGTGATCGCAACGGGATCGTGGTCGCCGATGCGGTTGATACTTCCTCGGGCTTAACGTCGTACGAAGGCATGCAGTTTCCGGAATCGACCTTCCCCGACGGAGTGAAAAAACTATATACACGCAATACTGTATGCGCCTCTTTTTCTGGAAGCCAGGGCACTTCAAAGCTTGTGTATCGGGCTTCCACCAACAAAAGGCCCCTCGACATGTCAAACACCTATCTCTCTGCAGCACCTGCGCTCCCAACGCCGCACGCCGATAATCCCGTCAAGGCTTGCTTGTCAATTCAAGTCAATGTTTTTGGCAAGCTTTGGGGACTCATATCCTGTCAGTCCTACGACAGTAGCCAAAGGCTCCATCCGCTCACCCAGAGGGTTTGCTGGTTTGTGGCCGAGGCGGTTTCAAGTAACATTGAGCGCCTTTCCTACACCTTGCCCTTCCAATTTCGAGGGCCGGTCATCTCCTTGGACAAAGTGAGCACACCTCAGACTAACAAAACTCCACCTGGTGATCTTCTCAGTCTGTTCGGAGCAGATTACGCTGCAGCGTCGATTATGGGCGAGTCCAAGATCTTGGGGAAACCGATCGACTCGCAGGAAGTTCTGGCATTGTTTGAATACATGAAAGCTAAAGAGAACGACACTGTATTTTGGTCCGGAGATATCGCCACCGACTTTCAGGATCTCAACTACTCGCCCGGCTTTCATCATCTTTCCGGCTTGCTTTACGTTCCTCTCTCAGCTGATGGTCGTGACTTTATTATCTTCTTTCGGGCTGATTTAGAAAGTGGTAACCTCGCGTCTGATGCAGAGCGACCGAGTCGACAACATGAGTGGTCATCAGCAGAGTTTGGAAAGGCATCTGTTCTGTCTTTGCTGTATCGCACTTTCACTGACATATGGCAAGAGAAAGAAGCTACACTGCAGAACAACCAGTTGATGAGGCTTTTACTCGCCAATTCCGCGCACGAGTTCAGAACACCTCTCAATGCCATCATTAACTACCTAGAAATTGTTCTTGACGGATCTCTAGATCAAGAGACACGGGATCACATTTCCAGATCTCACTCGGCTTCCAAGTCGTTGGTGTACATCATCAATGACCTCCTAGACCTCACAAATGCCGAAAATGGACAACGTTTAATAAAGGACGAGACATTCGATCTATCAGAGACTCTCACGGAAGCAACAGACATATTCTGGGAAGAAGCAAGACAGAAGCATGTCGATCTGCAAGTAGTCCAACATGCAGTCTTACCTCCCGTCCTTGGAGATCAACGACGGGTACGCCAGGTGATCACCAACTTGATTAGCAATGCGATACAGCACACATCCACGGGAGCAGTAACAATCGAGTCTTGTATCGTATCGGAGCCGCTGGAGCCAGATCATATTTGTGTTGAAGTGGCAATGCACGATACTGGGTCCGGCATGTCCCAAGAGACCGTTGAAACGTTGTTCTGCGAGCTGGAACAAGTTTCCAACAAGGGATACATGCAGCATCCCAAGTCATACGAACGCACTTCCAGTGGCCAAGCGCTTGAGACTGAATGTGTGCTTGGTTTGGGCCTTGCGCTAGTAGCCCGAATCGTGCGCAATATGAACGGGCAGCTAAGCCTGAAGTCAGAAGAAGGCAAGGGAAGCTGCTTCAAGATAAGGCTTGCGTTTCCTCTTCCGGATGAATATAGTGGCCAAAAGCAGAACTTATGCACTACGTCAAACAAACCTCTGCAGGAAGACGAAAGAAAACAAGAGACAAAGCAAGACACCACATCCTCAAGTTGCATGACAAGCCAGAAAGCAGACGGTATTCCGTGTGAATGTGGTCAAACTTCTGGATTTGAATCAGCTGGATCCATCGTTAACGTCGATGTAAACTTGAAAACCGGCGAATCAAGAAACCTCTCTCTTTCTGGCGAACGACTCAGACAAAGCAACCAGCCAGGTAAACCAACCACTTCCCTTCCAAAGAAAGATCTCAATAAATCATCAGAAGTATCCAAATCTCATATCAGAGAAGCCTTGTCGATCTCACCAACAAAATCTCCAACCACCCAACCAAGCCCCTCTCCCACAATGGACTGGAACCTCCACGTCCTCGTCGCGGAAGACGACCCAACCAACAGCACGATTGTCCAAAAGCGCCTCGAAAAACTCGGCCACACGGTACACATGACAAGCAACGGAAAAGAATGCGCATGCGCATACAAAGCGAATCCCACTGGTTTCAATGTAGTGCTGATGGATCTACAAGTATGTCTATCAATACCAACCAATTATATACACTTTGAAAGTCAATTAATATACTAACACTCAATTTTCCGTCTACAGATGCCTATCGTCGATGGCCTCGGTGCAACACAGATGATACGCGAATACGAGCAGCAAGAGCTAGCTAATGAGACCACGGCTGCGCCTCGAATTCCCATTTTCGCTGTCTCGGCTTCCTTGCTCGAGGAGAATCGTAAAATGTATATGGAGTCGGGCTTTGATGGGTGGGTTATGAAGCCGATTGATTTCCACAGGGTTGATCGGTTGCTTGGGGGTGTTAAGCTTCAATGGGTGCGGGAGGAGGTTGTTCATCGACCTGGTGTGTGGGGGGCTGGGGGTTGGTTTGAGGCATAGATACATACATATACAGGATGACAGAGCATCGGAGATGAGATGAAGGGAGGTTAGTTTAAACAGATGAACCGGCGTGGGTGGGAAAGATATCCAATATCCAGATGACATTGGAATCATATGCAAGAATTCTAATCTTTATCCATGGTATCTATACAAACAATAAATGAAACGCAAAATGCAAACAAAATCTTCAAAAATTCATCTCAGAAGCTTTCCGCTGCATCGGAAAAGTCCGGCACTGTATCGCCGCACTTGAATGAAGGACTATATGCCTTGCTCGGCATATACCCATTCTTCCACGCAGTTCGGTAACTCCACTGTGCGGCGGACTCCGTCCGCCAGGTCCAGTAGAACCATCCCATCGCCGTTTCAAAGGCAGACATCTGTGCCTCAGCATACGTTTGCAGGAACTTCTTGTATGTAGTCGAGTACTCGGATGGAGCCTGGTTGGCATCCGCGCAACTGCACGTTCCTTCGGCCGCTGTTGGACAATATGCCGTCGTGGAACTGGTATCGTAGGTTCCTTCCCACCGGGTGCCTCGGCCGACGTTATTCACATACTGCGCGCAGTCTGTGTCTGCCTGTGACCATTCGCCGCAAATGGTTGGACCCCATCTAGTTTTGTGTATTAGCGTATGAGATGAGAAAGAAAATGGAGCCATATTTACCCAGAACTTGTTGTGTTGATCTCCTTGAGCATGGGGTACCAATTATCGCAGATAACGTTGACCTTGGCGGTGTGGTTCAAGACGATTTCACCCGTGTTGAAGGTTGTGTATTGGTGCGTGTCGAGGTACATGTTGTCCGGGTGCGTTTTGAACATGTTGTCCCACTTAGCGAGATTCAGGAATCCGTCATGAAGGACAAGAGTGGCGGTGATACCATTCTTGCGGACGAGTTCTGCAGCCTCCTGGGTCCAATTTAGGACCTGCTCGACGGGCAGAGTTAGCATTAATGGCTCGTTCACCAGACCGTAAATTGTCACCACGTTCTTATACCGATCTTGGGCAAAGAACTGTGAGAGTTGGTTGTGAATCTCAAGTGATCGCTTCCGATTGAGGGCACCGTCTGTGCCGGTCAACCAATCGATGCTGCCCAGCCGGCCACTGTGGTTCCAGCCATTTTGACTGCCGGGGAGTCCATGGAGGTCGAGTTTGATCCGTAGTCCATACTTGCGACACCACTCGATTGCACGCAGGAGATATCGCCACGCAATCTTAGGGACGTACGGATCGTCGTCATATGTAGTGACGGCCCAGTAAGAGTATGGGATGCGGACATGATCCAGCCCTGCTTCCTTGATCTCTTTTATGTCTGACTCTGTGATGAATTCGGCGTAATGTTTCTCAAGGGTGGACGCTGCAGAGTTTCCGAGCTTTTTGGTCAAGGTGTACTCGTCGATGATACTGGCGCTGGATGGCCACTTGCTGAATAGAGATGGGACAATAAAAGGCTCGATGGACAACCATCCCCCGATATTGACTCCGCGGATAGGCTGTGTGCCGTAGGGGAACGCCTTGTTAAGAGCAGGCACATTGTCGTTCGCCCGGGCAGAGTCATCCCAAGCTGAGTTGATTCCCATGACGGAAAGACCTCCCACAGTCTCATTTGTGAATGTAAGGTTGAACCCTACGGTCTCGTACCACGTAAATGGATCTAGGACGGTACCTTTGGCGTAACTCTGAAGTACTGTTGTCAGCAAATTTCATCCCATCAAGGTAGCACACTCAATACTCACCGGTATGCTGTCGCGGCTGATACTGCCCAGATTAGAGGTAGTAGAGCTATCACCAGAGTCCGAGGAACTCGAGGAACTCGACTTTTGATCTGAGTCTTTCTTTTTTGATACAACAATTGCAACCGGAATGATGATGGCAAGCAGGAGGAGGACCGCAAGTAGACATCCGACCAAGATACGCTTCTTCCTCGACCAATTAGACCAAAATTTCCAAGCCGGCGGCCCTCCACGGCTCTCCAAGCTGCCTTCCCAGCTATCTTCATCTTTCCAATGATCTTCCACGGCAGGACCACCACCTCCACGACGACGAACCCGAGCATCAGAGCTATGCCCCTCTTCCAAATAAGCCCCAGACACGACACGCGCACCAGCCTTATGGCGTGAACGACCCTCTGCAACTTCAGCACCAAGCGCCGCACCAGCAGCACCGTCCAGAGCAGCTCGCTTCCGCTGTCGTCGACGTTCCCGACGCGAATCATCTTCCTCGCGAGACTGTCCCATGCGATCCACATCTTCGTGCTGAGCAGCAAGGCGGGCCATAGCACCCACACTCAAGAGGTGCGAAGCACTACTCGTAGACTCAGTGCTGCGATGTTTCCTCGCCGGCGAAGCGGCAGCAGCAGCATCAATTTCCCGCTCACGCTCACGCTCTCTTTCGCGCTCGCGCCGTCTCCGTCGACGCGCCTCAGCCTCAACATCAACATCAACATCAACATCCCTCATCCGTCTTTCTCTAGCCGGACTCGCACTAACACTCTCATCTCTGCGATAGCGTCTTTCACGATCCCGCCGTTTAGCAGGCGACGCAGCAGACGAGTCCTTCACCCTCGAGCTCCCCCTCTCTCTCTCCCTCTCCCTATCCCGTCTCCTCTCCTCCCCATAACCAATCCCCGCCGCCTCATCCTCCTCCCTCCGTCTGCGCCTCCGTTCCCTACGCCGCTCCCGCTCCCGCTCCTCCTCATACTCATCGCGCTCATGTTGCGAGTTCGACTCGTACCCGGATTCCCCGCGGAACCGGTACTTCGCCGTGCGCGCGTTCCCAGGACTGGATGTTGCGCCTTCGTCGACGTCTTCGTAGCGGCCGCGGATGTATTCGCGGTCCCGGTCTCGGTCTCGGCGGCGGGAGCGCTCTTGCTCGCGTGCGCGGTCGCGGTCGCGATCCCGATCCCGATCCCGATCGCGTCTGTCGGGTCGGTCTCGGGTTTGGGATTGGCTGGGCATGCCAGATGGGTGGGGGTGGTTGGTGTGGTATGCGCTGATCGCGGATCGGTGGGATGGGAATGGGGAATTGTTTGTTGTTTGTGGGGGTGGTTGATTGGATTAGATGGTAAGGGGGAAGTGGGAGAAGGGTGAAGAATGGAAAATGAGTCGAGGTTGAAGTTAGACACGTGGGATGTGCCAAGTTGGAATTTAAAAGGTTCAGTCTGTCTTGGAATTCTTGGAATATTCTTGGAATCTCATTTCTATATGGAGTCGGCATAAGGTGTCTTTCGTCTTTTTTTGGACTTTGTTTTGCTTTTTCCCCACTTGGATCCTGCCAAGAGATTGTATATTTGATAGGTTTTATTCTATAATGCTCTTTGTTCAAGTTTTATATATATGTTGTACTATATTCTATAGACATACGTACTTTGTATATTATATATGGGAATGGTTGCGGAGCAACAGGTTGAGATCTAAAGCAAAGAGTAACTAGAAGATGAACTAATTTCATAGATTGAGATGCAATAACATTAAATACACCTATCCCAGTCCAAATAGACATGCAAGCTCCGGTCCATTCTAACCAAAATACAAATGCTCATATCAACAAGTCAGGGTATGGAAACTCCAAAACACAATACAAGGTTAAAAAGGACATCATTGCGAAAAGAAAGAGACAAAAATGAAAGCCAACCGAAAGAGTAATATGAAATATGAAAAAAAGAAAGAGAAAAAAAAAAAAAAAAAAAAAGCGCCAGTCAGGGTGTTTGTGTCTGTCATGAATATCTGTACAGCTGTGAGGGGAGGATGGAGAGAGGGGGGAGAAAGGATGATATATAGAGATGATGAAGATGAATAAATAAATTCTCGCCTTGTCCGGGGAATCTAATAGAAAGTAAGGGAGATGGTGCCTTGAGCACTGCATCTCTTGCTGCAGAAATCAAGGCAGAGAAATGCATAGTCCATATGCAAAATGCAATTAGACAGAGTCAGCAAGGCTGTCTCCCTCCGGCTGCTCTCAACGGAGCGGGAGCCGGAGCGTGTCCAAGTGGTGGCAACCCCGCCAAGGAGTTAGAGCTGACATCCAATCGTGGACCTCCTCGTACTGGGTAACATTGGTGTCCCGGCCGAGACTCCAAACTCAAGTGCGAGTAGAAACCACGTATCTTGGCACGATAGTCCATATTGTGCGGGTATATTGTCAACAGCGACAGCGCCACCCGGATGAGCGCGCCAATTGGTTTTCACCAAAGGTGAGCCTACCCTTAGCTATCAGCTAATGATCTGTCTGGCTCCCTCTTTGCCCAAAACGCCTGGCTCAGTCGGCTTGGGGCTGCGGTCGCGGCCCTTCTTCCGACTGAAGAACGATAGCATGCCATTGGCTTGTTTGCCCTTATCATCGCCATCCATTCCATCGGCGGGAGTGGAGTTGTGGGCCAGCTCACTCCAGCTGCCAGCCTCGTTTAGGACCATTTGCACCCCTCCACTTTTACTCATTTGCCGAGTGGCGCCACGGTGTCGATTGTTGGGGGGTAAGGGTCGGTGGAAGGACGGAGCAGGCGGCGGTGAAGGCGACAAGCGGCTTGAGGGGGAAGAAGGGGGCTGGCCAGCCGCTGGGTCATTAGGGTCGAGTGTCTCGCTGACTGTGGTCATGTTGTCACTCGGTGGAGCACGGTAGGGAGAGCCGTCGGCTTGGATGGGAGATGTATTTTTAGACTGGTCGGGGTGTGAGAATTGACGGGCATGTACAGTTGGGTTTGCCGGGGTTGTGGTGTTCCCTTGGGTTGTTGTCGCCATTGGAAGGCACTCCTCGGGGTTTCTGGAATACACCGTTAGCACAACGGGGCAATGATTTTGATTGGGAGAGAAACCCACATTACGGCAGCAATAGCTTCTGCAGCATTGCCTTGGTAGCTGGTCAGGGTGTAGTCAAACGGTTCAAACATTGTTTCAATGAGACGATGAAGCTCATCATCCCGAATCTCTTTCGCGGTGGCATCGTCCCTTAGTTCAGCCCGTGGTTTTTGCCTGCGCGCTCTGGCCTCTAATGGCGCTTCTTCAAGAAGGAGCTCCTCTAGATCATAAGTTGCATCGAAGTTAGTTTTGTCGCTTGATGGGCGGAATACTGGCGGGATCTGTTTGCGCTCCAGGGCATCAAAGTCGATTTCGGCGAAGAACATGTGTGAGGTGTAGGTCTCAAATCCAATGGCGCCAATTCGTTGACTCCGATCTTTTTGTATCAATGATCCCAATGCCCGCAAGCAAGCTACTGATACGGCGGGATTGGTGACGTAGTATTTCGGCTGCGCTTTTTTGATGTTTTCACTCAGGGTTTCTTGGCTTCGCCCTTCAAATGGTCGCTGCATTGAAAGTTAGATAGGAAAGTAGACGGGAAACAAATATCCCGTACCTTATTATAGATGCACTCGTAGAAAGTGACACCTAATGACCACCAATCGACTTCAAAGGTATAGCCAGTTCCTTCGTAGACCTCCGGGGCAAGATAGGCTAGTGTTCCTGACTTGCTTGTAAGGGGCTTCCCCGGTCGGTAGTCGGATGCCACGTTCTGAAATTCCCAAGTTAGCTGAAGCTCACACAAATGCGGTCCATGTCGATATAACTTACAAAATCAGCCAAATGGACATGTCCATCGGAATCCAACAGGACATTGTCTGGTTTTAAGTCTCGGTGAATGATACCCTGTGAATGGATATACTTCAGAGCACAGCCCAGTTCCGCCATCCAAAATCGCACTGCATCCTCTGTGAAGCATTTTCGAGAGATATGGAATCGAAGATCGCCGCCGTTCATTAAATCAACAACAATATAGCTTCAATTGGGTCAGCGAGGGGTAACGACAGTCGATTGTGGAATACTCACATGTACTCCATGTCCTGGAAACTGTATCGCAAATTGCATAGGAACGGATGGTTCAAATGCTCGAGCATTCTCCGTTCGCGAATTATATTCCGCACGCTTTCCGAACGGACCACTGAATGAGTATCAGCTATAGCGCTCTCGGCTTGACGGCTTTGGAGTTCCCAACGAACCTTCCTCTTTGCGGATATATTTTAGGGCGAATGTAAGACCCGTGTCCTTTCTTTCGACGATTCGTACTTTTCCAAATGCACCCTTTCCAACGACACGCAGGAGCCGGAAATGATTGAGGTTGACTAATAGGTAAAAAGCGATCAGCAGATTATTCGAAATAATCAGTAACTCAGGTAAGTCCCGCAGATGTCCCCGATTGGGTCCAATAAACCTACCTGCATCGTTGCACGACACCGGTTTTCCTTGAGTGTTTCCCATATTGTGAGGATATACCGATGGTCGAAGTAATTAAAGGTTGACTAGTATCTTTCTAGCAACATCACACTTGTGCCCAAAGTCCTCCGATTGAACGGTGATCACGGCAACCGTAGTCGGACAAACCACGAGTGGATAGAGACAGATTTTCGGCGAATATCGAGCTTAGGTCGCAATTTCCATGAGAGGTGACTGAATTCCGAAGGTAGAATAGCCGGGCGCGGGGGGGTCAAATGTGTTTCAGAGTCGAAGATGCTCGAATGCAGGTCTAGATGCAAATTTTTTTTGCGAAAACAAACGAGAATAGATGAAATAAGAAGACCACCAGAACTCTTCAAACCAAAATAAAGAAGGTTCAAGGGTTCCAAGCCTGCAAGATATGTATATCAAGAAAACGTGAGGGTCCGGGAGCTTAGTCGCGAAACACACTTAAAGAACCACCGCCCCAAAAAAAAAAACAATTGGAAGACAGGTAGAAAATCAGGTAGAAAATCAGGTAGAAAATAGTTGAAATAAATATGTCAAATGACACGGCAATACCAAGATATTCCTGTCCACTTTGGTCAAGTTGAAGCAAAGATGAAAGAAAGGGGATGAAGTGGGTGAGCGGTCTGGAAGAAGTGGCAGTAAGTTGGCCAATCAGCGTGACACGCAAGAAAATGGGGGCAAAGGGGGGAGAAGTGAAAGAAATGGACTTTTTAGGTCTTCTCCCTATGCTTATTCTGGTCTTGGATGCCGTGTGATCTACATTGTGTTACTACTCTTCAAGACTAGTGGTTTTGTGAAAGACATTGATATTCCCATTATCTATATCTCTTACATTGACGATAACCATAGAAATGCCTAAGTCTGAGCAATCACGACAATTCATATTATACCCCTCACGCACTCCGAACATCGGGCTCTAAAAAAATGAGTTTAAGTGGAGAGAGAAAGAGAGAGAGAGCATACTATACGGAGGACGGAGTAGCGCTCGCCCAGTTCGACCCGCTTAGATTGAGCGGAGAGGCTATGATATCCGCTAACAGAATGCACAGACTTTTGCAATTCAGTGACTTGTCCATTATTATAATCCTAGACGAACATCCCGGCGATCAATTTCAATTTGAAACACAGTTCTTTGGGGAATTATCGGGAGAATTGGCTAATTTCTATGCAATTGAGTGCTATATCGTACAGTACGGTGTGTTTAGGCATTTACTGTGCCCTACGCCCTACCCTCTCTTTGTGAGACTTCTGTGCCACTTGAAATTTGATCTCACTTCCTAGGTTCTCTTATTCCCACTAGAAGTTACAATTTGGAATATGCCCAGAAGGATACAATTGACTGGTCATAGTTTGCCACACGTGTGAAATGGCCCTATTTCTCCCGAATTCTCGTGGCCGCCACGTTACAGACCGCCCTGGGCCGCAATGCATATGTTGTCTCGGGAACTGTATAGAAGGACCCTGGAATGCCTAAAGAATATTCGACTTTCGATTTTGATCCCTTACATGCAAGGGCCTTTTGTCTGTAGTTGCATCAATTCTAGACGGGTCTTTGTTTCGCATTCACTCCACTATGGCGCAGATATGCTGAACACGTATGGAGTACGGAGTACGGGTATGTTTGTCAAACATCTTGACTCTATTAGTTTGGGTATTATTGGTCCAAACTTGATATGTGGGCGCAGTCAGCTGGTGCAAGGTTCTAACCCCCTTGTCAAATGAGTGGGAACTAAAACCCCTACAAAGCGCCCACGGTAAGCTTATAAAATAGGATGGTGGATCCTGTCAACTAGGCGTTGGGTAAAACATACGAAGGGATCAAGAGGCGGTTTCGGCCTACTACAATATATTTGGACTTGCAAGAAAGATTTGGACCTAGGGCGAGGCTGTTTATACTATTTGGATTACTATATGCACGGGTTTGTGATTAATAAACATTATGTATCGAATCAGTTCATGACAATTACATATCTACGTGGCTCTTTAGTGTTGATATATTGACTCATCTCATTTTCAAGTCAGTTTTACAGCTTTCCACGAGACAGACAAAACAAGAGAGACTTAAGAATAATATAACTATTCCTTATAGTAATAAGTGGTATGACCTCGGGAGTGTTCAAGAGACTAATGCCTTCAGCATTGAGCCCTAGAAAAGTACAAGCGTACCCAAATACGTCCCCATACATTTCCAGTATGAACAAGAATAGCTTGCCTGAGAAATATTTAACCCGAACATTCACTTCTATTTGTTGAAATGGAATCAATCTGTCTCTTCAGCCTTCCACTATACCAAGCAACTGACTAAAATGGCAGAGACCGGCCATTTTATGCCTAGAAAAACCGTGCTTGAATTTTTTTCGCGCTTTTCTTGTTACTTAACATAATTTAAAACTATTTCTTTGTAAAACCATGGAATATTAAGACCTCTTGAGGATGTAGGCGTAGAGATGGTGGCTCGATCACGAGGTAGCTCCTTCCCTCTGGCTTCCTCAAATGCCAATGCCATTTCTCGTTAGACCCGGCCATTTCTTTATCCTTTTCATCCCCTTTGCCACTCCCAGTCATTCACCATGGAGAGCTCTGAAAATTCCCGGCCGCTACTGCAACGCCCAGAGAGTTGTGGTATTGATGTTATAGACTTCTCCTTCAGCAAGCCCGCCTCACACAAGCCCTCGTACTCGCGAAACCTGACCAAGCAACCTACCACCCCCCATCCTGCAATTGATGATGCCCGATCTTCAAGAGAACCAATGAGAGAGGAAGCAGGTCGCAATTATCAACTGACCAGGCCAGACACGTATGTAGATGACCCAGGCTGACCTTGCAGATGAACACCGCCGTTCACAGCGGACTAACCTCCTGAGTTCAGTCCACTCAATCCTCGCAACGTTGGGAAGGAAGGAATCCCCAAGCCATCAATCCCCACGAGACAACCTGTGTTTCCCCAGCCTCCAGGCCGGCCATCGACAGCAGCTGAACCTAACAAAGACAGCGGCAGTGGGTCTACGCCTGGAGATCCAGGGAAACAAAGTCTCGGGAAAGAAAAGGCGGTGCTTGTTCCTCGGCCGAACGAGCCCACCGGGGCTGATACCCCCCGAGAGACTATTGGCCCTGCAGGAAGGGCCGTTGACACGAGCCAAGAGCGTGTTTCTAACACTGAGAAGACAGGTGAAGGTGATTCTGCCTTACCCGACCCGCCCCAGGTACAACAGCCTCGCAGAGAGAGGCACGAGATACCAGAGTACCCACGTTCTCGTGTACCTCTCAAGCCTATAAACAATCAGCTTCATGCCTCAAAGCGACTCCGTCCTCCCGAGAAGGAAGCATCTTCCAAGGAGCAGGCACCGCTCGTCGGTGGCAAGAATGGCGTTCAGCTCAGTGAGGACGATCTATTCGAGCTTCTCATCAAGAGAATGAGACAGCGAGAGGAAAGCGAGCAAGCGGCTGCAGTTATCCAACGGCAAGTCACGAATGAGAACAAGAGCTTAAAGGAAGAGAATCTTAATCTGCATGACCGGCTCAAGAAATGCCAAGGACAGCTCTCCAAAGCATCATCCGAGTCAAGATCTCAGCGCGCCCAAATAGACAAATGGAAGGCGAAACTTGGCACATTCAAAGGTGTCCTCAACGAACTCGGTCGTGAATATGGCGTAGTTCGGGAGCAAGCCAAAGAATTGAAAGAAGCCACCATGTCTCTTGAGATAGAGAAAAGCGAGATCCAACACAGTTTGAACGAGATTCGGTTGAAAGTTTCGAATAATGCAGAAACCATTAAAGATCAACGCGAGAGGCTTTCGATTTCCGAGGCAACGGTTGCAAGCTTGAGAGAAGCCTTGGACCATTCAGAGAAAAGAGGCGATTTGACAAAGTTTCAGCTATCCAACGAGAAAAAGCGAATTGCGACCCTAGAAGCCTACATCCAAAGTGAGTCTCAGAGCCAGTCGCGATATTTGGCCCTTGTCAGAAATGACCAACGCAAGATGGCCGAGAAACTTGACTCTGCCTGCGAGCGGTTCAGCACATCATGTTTCAAATCCCAGGATAATATCCTGTCAAAACTGAGTCCGGCGCTTGAACATTGTCTCGCTTCTGTTCAGGGGTTGAAAGAACAGTGCTTTAGCGAGGCTATGAATGTCCAAGACTTCACCAACAGCGTTCATGAGGCAACATCTCGGTAAGTTCTGTGGAAGTGCAACAAGAAACGACACAAATTGTAGACTCAATATGACTCTAGTTTCAATTCCTTGGCTGGACAGGTCGCAAGCGACGTCGACCGAAGTACGGAAATGAGCAAAAATATGTTCCAAGCCCTCCAAGAAGCTGTTCAAGCGATTGAAGGCAACTTTGGTCCGTATTCGTCAATTTTCAAACAGCTTGCTAGCAGTGAGAGTTGCTACGTAAATCTGCAACAACGGCTTCAGACTGTTGAGCCAATCCTTGACAGTCTCGATGCTTCTATCAAGGCCGTGGGAATAACAGAAACAGACCTTGTGCACGGGTTAGAAACGTTCGGTCAGAAGCTTTCCGATGCTCGAATTCCAGCAGGAAATCCTGTTTTGGAAATGGAGATTTCCAATAAGTTTGCCGAAAACACTCAACTGCAACTTCAACTACAAGAAATCTCGATTGAGGTTGAGTCTCTTCGGAAGCAGCTTGCTAACAAATCATCCGAGAATCAACATCTTCAACATGCGTTGACCGAAAGTGTTACGAATGAACAAGCGTCCAAGAGCCAAAATTCCAGGCTGGAAATTGAGAAGACGGCCTTGCAGGGTGAGTTTCAATTGCTCGAACAAAGAATCCGAGAAGAGTTGGGCGCCGCAGGCATCAAATTGCAGGGTGAGATGAGAGCGAAATTCGAACAACAAGTCCAAAGCCTTGAGACAGAAAAGGCGAAGCTAGAAAGAGACTTCAAAACCCTCCAGACGGAGCATGCAACTACCCAAAGCTCTTTGGTAAGTGTCATCGTGCTTGATGAGACTGTGGCTCACTAACAGCATGGAGACCGAAGCCGAAAAGGCAATCGAGAAGGAGCGAATCGCAAAGGCCTCTATTGTAAGTGATGTGGAGCGTGGTCTTCTTGATGTGCTCTACTGATAACCGCAGGCCCGGGAATCAGAGAAACGCATCACGGAACTGAATGTTTCTTGCTCGAAATATATCGCAGAGGCCAAAGCCAATGAGATCGAAACAAACTCATTGAAGGGTTCCGAATCAGGTCTCTTAGCGGAAAAGAAGAGGCTTCTTCGACAGCTTGAACAAGCGAAAGGAAAGACAATCGAGCTTGAAACGAGCCTGGAGCTGAAGACCGAGTCTGTGACGCTGAAAGATAAAGCAATACAGCAAGCAGAAAAGAAGGTCGAGATGCTTGAGGTGGAGACGGCCCAGAAGAATGAAGAACTTGCAGCGATCAAAGAAAACCTCGTCATACTCAAATCACGGTCGTCTGCTTTAGAGAAGGTCGGGGAGGAAGCTGATGCAGAAATAATTTCACTCCTCCGTCGGGCCCAGGAGGCTGAAAGTTGGCAAGCGACCATAAGACAAGGGATTGCGAAGGTGATCGAGGTGCATCCTGACGAGCCTTTCGATCAAACATGGCAGAAACTAGAAGACATCATTCAGTCCTCGCTTGCCCAGCCATCCATTACAGGCGATACATCTTGCACAAAGCTTCACGACACGGCGAAAATGGAGGCAATTGAAGGCAACAATCTTGCACTAGAGCCAACGGAGGGGGAACATCACAATCTTTTGGAGGCAAATGAATCAACCCAGGGAGCTCTCAAGTCTGTTGACAACATGCAGGACACAAATGGTCCGCTAGCACCAGATATTTGTAGCCCCCCGAAGGCTTCGAAACATGGCGATTGTGTCGACTCTTTGCCCAAATTCCCGGCTGGTCCCAGTCATATTGTTCCATTTTCAAGTCTGCATGATAGACTTTCACGGGAAAATAGTCTGTCACTTTTCAATGATCCAGCGGAGCTTGAAATGCTCTTTATGTCAACTCCAGATCTCCCGGGAGCGTTAGTGCCGAACGATGCCCCCAACAAAGCACAAGAACACCAAAAGGTTCCAGCTGAGCCTCTAAACATGGGCCGAGATCTCAATGAACCTAACCCTGCTATCGGGATACAACCCCTCAGTGCCGACGACAGCAAAGCTGTAAGACCCCAGTCGGCTCTTGAAAAGATTGACAGTTCGCTTGTTGATAAATCGGCCAAGCAGGAACAGTCCAACACCAAGCGTAAAGTAGTCAGCTTCGAGGGGACGCATGTTATCACCCAGACAGAGGTTGGCAAAGCTAGACGAATGTCAGACGCAACGGACAACAGTTCTGGAAGAGAGTCCGAAAGTAAGGAAGTAAAGAGAACGCAGCAACGGACTTACAGCCGCCTTCGCCAGTCTGTGGCACAGTCAGAAGCTTCAACTACAGAGATGCAGCCTGCCAACAAAGCTTTGGCGGGAAAGTCTGAACAGGGATCAACGGACAAGAGTGACCACCCTTCAAATGCGAACCCAAGGCCACCGAAGAGACCACGAAACGTAGCCGATGGCCCGGAGCGACGACTGAGTCCGAAGGGTTTGGCTTCAGGCAGCAGCAGGGGAAACGCAGCCGGCCAAGCTAGCACTATCCGAGGCCGGAGTAAGCGCCGTACTCGAGGTAAGATACCTGATGCTTTTTCAATGTGGCTGATCCCTAGCTAATCGTTAGAAGGAGACCGCTACAACCAGCGCTTCCGCCAAGACGCCGGCTGAGCAGTTCAACGTGAGGTGACCCCGAGAGAAATGCCATTGCTTTATTGTTATTATACTCTGACGATGTTGAGCAAATTCTCCATATTCACTTTATCGATAACAAGGTGTGTGCGACAAGTAGATGGATATTCAAATATTGTTTTCGAAAAATCTGTTGTTATCATGGGCAGATGGACGAAAGGAGCCCCCAGGCAGGGCTCATGCGAAGGCGATGAAGTGGAATGTTGTGAGAAGTTTATTTTAGTTTTATTGAGGTACCCAAAGCTGTATTGCTCTTAACGCCAAACACAATGCTCCAACAAAAGGAGGTTCACCGTAGAAGATCCGGAAAACCAGGGAAATCACAATTTCCCGATTGGCTCCAGTAAAATAATGTACACACAGGGGTCGTTTCCCTGACACCCTTATCGCATTCCCCTAGATCCGCATAAATTCCGAGGTATCGTTTGGCGTATCGGGATTTCGATTGCAAAGAAGCGAAAAGGGCGAAGTGCGATTGGAGGGAGAAAAGAGCTCGAAATCAAAGTCATCATGACGGTCGAAAGGCGGATATCTCAAGACACACAACAACCGAATTGTAGAAACCGAACAGAACGCAGATCCAAAATCGAATAGCTTATTTGTTCTTTCCACCCTTGGTCGCTTCAAGGAAAAGCACCTGCTTCTTAACGACAGGGTCGTACTTCATCATGCTGAGAGGACGGTGCACACGCGGCCGGATCATCGTGCGGTAGTAACCCGTCATGGCCATGGAGATCAGCCGAACGGCAATGGTACGGGACTTCGCTGTATCGGGGAAAAGACGAGGTTAGCCATCAGCCGCAAAAGAATCCGGGGGGTTCTCTCGGTTCTCTGGGTTCTCGCTGTCATCGCTCGTTTCATATCCCCAATTGCGGCATGAAAGGGCGCGTGAATCATGCAAATCAACTCTTGGGTTTCTCGTTCCACGTACCTTTCTTGGCCATCTTGGACGGCGTCTCGGGTTGCTTGGTCGAGTTGTCGCTCCAAAACAATTTCGAGGTCGGAGTTGATTGTTTCCCGGAGGTCACGTGTGAATTGTGCTTAGTCAGTGCTTTTTTGGGCACTCCGGGCCACGGGGGAGGACCCGATCAATTTACCAGTTCCGTAGACAATTTCGGTAGCTGATTTAGGTGCTTTCGAGGTTTTGGAGGTTGTTAATTATTTTCAAGTTGCTAGGCATAAATGGGTCTATCAACTATCATATGATTCGAGTTTTAACCTCCCATCTTCTGCCGTTATCTAGATATCTTCATCGTGGACCTATGGATGGGTCAGGCCTTACCATGCCCGGTCAGTTCGTCCTAGATAGTCAATTGGTCTCAGTCAGTATACAGTATGTACGTATACGGAGTACTCCGTAGTCTATCGGCCCATCTATTCATGCTGATCATCCTCGTGGAACTCGCCAACCTAGTACACCCTTTACCCGCTGCCAAGGCAGTGTATTGATCATCGGGTGCCTTCCAGGTTGTGAATTCCCCTTAAATATGCGAACTGGATACATATGCAGGTTTATGGCGATCTATTTCATTCCAAGCATTTACTAATTAGGTAGTTCGTCTAACCATTTTCTAAATCCGGAGTAGTACCTTGATGGCTATATCTGCAACTAAGAAGGTTTTAGTTAGCTTTGCATGATTGTCGTTCACATCAGAGCATCGCCGATGTGACGCTATGCAAGGACCACTCGGGCTGAAACTCTTTCCCCCGTAGGTATCCTGGTCATTCAGGGACAATTTCCTTCCTGGGATACCAACTCGGTCGTTCTGTTGGTCCGATAGTATAGGTCTTGTGGCCGAATAACGCATTTTGGATCTTCTGGGTTAGTATGTCTCACCATTTGGAGAACTGAAGGATCACCTGAAGGATCCACTGCATAACCGATGCTGACAAGGCAATATCAACTAGGATGTTGAAAAAGGCATTTGGTGGAAAACTAGCACCGGTATTTCCGGAGGTAGTATTTACTAGTTCGCTAAGTGTTGGATCCTTCAGGAATTAGAAGACTTGATAAAGCACCACTTGCCCGACCTCGAAAAGCAAGAATCTTCTTTTTCACAGCCTTCAAAGCTTCTACCAGCAATCATGATGACCTACAGCTGCTCAATTCCCTTTGCGCTCCTTGCCTTGTTTGGCAGCTCCAGCCTCGCCCAAACCGTGAAAGGACCAGAGTTCAACAAGCCAGACGGTGGCCCCCCAGCGAGCTACTTCGCTGCTGGCTCCTCCATCCCCGTCGCTGCTTTGCAGAGCGCTGCTGCGAAGGCTAGCACTGCTGTGCCGGATGCAACCTACCCCATCAATGGCGATAAGGGAGCCACGAAGGTCACTATCCACAGCGACTGGACCAAGTTCAGCGAGGTAGATACTTTTACCAGCCGGTTAATTGCAAGGTTCGCATGCTGATTCAATCGAGGATAGGGTGCGGCTTATGTTTGGGTCGCCGACATGGATGTCGACTGTGACGGTCTTGACTACAAGTGCAAGGTATGGTGATTATTATTGTTTGTCTGAGAGGTTATTGCTGACACAATGATGCAGGGAAACCCCGACGGCGAGCCCCAGACCAACTTCGGTGTTCTGTCTGCCTACGAAGTACCATTCTTTGTTATTCCCGACAGATTCGGAACCAAGTACGCCAAGGAGCTTCCTGGCAACAACGTCGGTGCTGTCGTCTGGTGTGTCTTGCGCCCTTTGGTTGGTATCCCAGCTAGCCTCCTGTGCTAACTAGAAACCAGTGATGGCAAGATGTTCTACGGCATCTACGGAGACTCCGATGGTGATCACCCCCAGGTTATCGGCGAGGCCTCGTGGTTGATGGCCCGTACCTGCTTCCCCAACGATGACTTGAACGGAGGCCGCGGCCACGATGATCCCGATGTGACATGTAAGTCTAGAGCATCCATGTCTTCATTTTGACAGCTACTAATCCAACAAGACATCCTTTTCACTGGCGACGACGCCGTGCTCCCCAAGAGTGCTCTCGACAAGAACTATGTCACCAACTTCACCACCCTGCGCTCTATGGGTGACAAGCTCATGACCGCTCTTGCGAAGAACCTCAAGCTGTCTGGTGGAAGTGACGGCGGTGCCAATGGCTCCGGCTCTACCGAGAAGTCTTGCGAGTGGGAGGGACACTGTGAAGGTAAGGATGCTTCTACTGATACTTTTCCTCATGGTTACTAAGTAATTTTCTAGGTGCTTCTTGCAAGAACGGCGGTCAGTGCTCTGGTCAGCTGGTCTGCAAGAGTGGAAAGTGTGCCCCTGTCTGAGTGATTGAATCCCGATATGTATTTGAAATTGTAGTCAACGGGAGCAATAGTATAGATGGCAGATATATATATATGTAGCTATATGTACTGAATTTAAGACCGCAGCTGATATTTTCTGTAGGGGATTGGTATAGAAACACCCTCCTTTAGTATGGCAACACCCCTTTCAGTATGGCAACAACCCCCTGCCTGATTTATGTCTTAAGATGCCTGATTTATTATGCATCATATAATTCTACCAGATGACGATATAGTTATGATCGATACCGGTTTTGCAATGACATATATGCATGTAAGCACGAATGGGTCACCGGAAAGGGGACTGGCGGCTACATACTGACTACCATTCGCTAAATTGAAAACCGAAGTGTACGCACAACGTATACACGCGCACTTCGCAGCCTATGATCTAGACTGTGACGCTAACTGAACTGAGGGGGGAATCCTGTCTAAGGTATATGACTACCACGTCCCAAAGGCTCATTAGCCCCGCGGCATATAATGAAGTGTGTGTGATTAGCTGGAGGTAGGCAACAATGTGAAAATTTGTGAATTAGCGCAGGCCGTATCGAGGCTTGTGGCTTAGCGAAATGGGTGCTACGCCGTTCTATTCTATTTTTAATATTGCAGTTACGAACTATTCCGTGCGACCTGCCTATAGAAAGGAGCGTAGGGCTGCAGCCAAGCAAGACCGGCGCAGAAGCCCAAATTCAGGCTGATTTGTCCGTATTAGACAGTCAGCATGCTCGTCTGCCACAAAAATATCTAATAACTTTGGCTTTCGGCCTCCTCTTCTCCACCGTTTCAAGCTGCTCCAAAAGTCACAGCAAAGCGAGGAAGGGCTTCATCATAATATGACATTTCATGGACCCGATGACACAAGGGACTATGTTCCCTTTGTGGCCCTCAACACGAACGCGGAAAATGATAATGAAGTCCAGGATATAGAGCCTAAGAACAAGCGAAGGAGCCTGTTGCAACGAATTGGTGTCACCAGCTTTTTTACCATATTCCTTGGCTCTGCAGTCCTACTATTTCCAGTGGTGGTCTTGACCCTTTTCTGGAGGGAATCAATGATCGCAATCGCCGGGGATGAGCCGAATACATACTGGGTCCGCGTCATCAATGCGAACTGGGCCACTAGACTAGTCACGGTATGCACTACTGCTATCCGAACCGTGCTCGCTTTGCAGGCCAGTCTAGCCACTGCGATGGTCGCGGGAATTGCTATGGAGACAACGGGTATCCCTTTACTACAGGGACCGGTTTATTCTGTGATTCGGGCGGTCAAAGTGGCCCCGAGCAGCCTGTTGATGGCGACCGACTTTCGGCCTCATCTGTCGTTTTTCATCGGGACACTTGTAATGATAGAGGTCCTAGTGACGACAGCGTCCCAGTTTCTATCAACAATCTTCTTATCCGACTTCGCCGGTGGAACCTTTACCCTACCAAACAACTCGACAGACGTCGGTATCCTTGGGAATACAAGTATTGCTACTACTGGGTGGTGGACAATGCCCCCTGTGGCGAGCTGGACATTTGCTGAGTTGTCAGAGCCCTTTTCAGAAGGATCAGACTACCATGATACCGGCCACACCTACCGAGCTTTCCTCCCCTTTGAAGATCAGACCCAACGAACCAAGTTACGTAGGCTCGGTGGCCCGGTGCCTGTTATGGATCACCGAGTCGTCTGTGCCAGCCCAACTCTGATCAACTTGACACTCGATGCGACTGATGAGACGAAAATGAGATTGGCAGGTCAAATCGCCATGGAAAATAAGTCTTATCCGATGTTGCTGAATACCGAATCGCAGCCCTACATCAACTTCACCTGCGAATTACCCGCACCGCTATATCGAACAAATAATACGCTATCAGAAAGCAGTATTTGCTTTGCCAATAGCGGAAAGGACTGGAAAGTACTCTTAGAAGACCCACTGGTCCCTCCTACCCCCAATGACTTCATTTCCAGTGTCGGCTATCCCGAGGCGTCAACCATGCTCATGGTCATTGACATGGTTTCCGCAGAGGCGATGCTAGATGCGTATGGTGCGAAGCATGCTGTCCAGATGACGCGTATCGATGGACCCTGGGCAATGGTGACAAATGGGTCCGATGTCGAGGCCTTGCGGATCTCCGCGTGTCTTACCAATTTGGGCACCGGAACGTTCAGAGTTAGCATGAACAGCCCTTCTGACAACCTGGAGCCTACGATGTCTTGGGATATTCACGCTCAGAAGTACCTGACTGAGAGCTCCCGTCACCAGCTTGGCGCATCGAGGATTCGAGAGAGCTTGGCCAGCCGGGGAGTGCTCGCCCTCGAGCCAAAGTCTCAATGGGAAAAGTTCCAATCTCCAAATGACCTAGACAGTGACAGAACGCCCTGGTTCTTCTCAGTCTCATTAATCTTTAGCATGCCCAATGCAATATATCTCATCACGGACCCAACCCTCAATCCGGGCGTGACTCTCTCTGGGAATACCTGGGGCTATAGCCTCACCGCACATCTGACGCATGTGGATATGTTTCAAGACACGCTGAACGCGACAGGGAGTCCCGCGTTGGCCTTGCAGGCATTGTTGGCGAGAATCTCTCAGATGGCATATTATGAGCAGATGGTGAAAATGGGCACTAAGGAAGCAGCATCGACTGCCTTTTCCTTTGCGTCGCCAATCCCAGTACAGTGGATCGGGTTCACCGTCGGGATGGCTCTCATTGTGACCCATTTCTTTGTCATTTGCATCATCACCGTTCGGTTCATGAACTGCACAGTCAGTTCATTGGTTGGGGGCTATTGGCAGGCAATTTCTCAAATGGTTTCGAAACCAAGTCATCCCATTCTGGAGCAAGCGGATCAGATGAGCGATGCGGAGGTCAAGAGCTGGGCTAAACATCAGTCGTTGGATTTAAAGAGCCGGCGAATTCTTGTATGCCAGGATGATGGACGAGTCGCTCTGTCTGTCCCAGATGATGAAGGGTGAATACCTACTATGGCATCATGATGTTGCAGCTGTTTGAGATATCATTGAAACGAATAATAAGTCCGCTATTAGCAATGCACAGCTAGAACCTTCCGTTCCAAGCTTAGTTAATCCACCCAGTAAACCCTAGAGGATTTCAGCAATGAAGTGTAGGACTAGATCTCTCAATATTATGATCCCAGATTTTATACAAAAATTCATAAAACCACCCCAAAGCCAACATGACTACGAATTCCCAGGAGGATTACTGAGTATTAGCATAAAGAGACATATATATATATATATTAGGTCAATACCTAGGTATCAATTGTAGTAGTACTAATAGTACCTCTAATAGTACCTCTACTTCCTACATAATTCTCTAACAAGAATAAGTACCCCTTGTAAAAAAGTAAAGCTTCGTCAAAATCAGTTAGTCCTGTGAGTTAATTTATAAGCTTATAAGAAGAAGATAATGATGACAATTCATATACAGCTTCATATATAGCTTGAACGGTCATTTCGATACCCCCAAAAAACAGGGGAAGAATGCATTAATTATACAGCCAAGATAAATTGGTCCAAAGCCCAACCCATTAGCGGGTTGGGTTGGGTAACGAGCAATATTGCGACAATCTAAATCTCGTAGGAAAAAGTACGTCTTCTTATCTTACTTCAATTAGAAACTGTCTTGTTTGCTACAGGCCTGGTAAACTGCAATATTAGTTGACAAATGGTAAGGACTTGTGACAGAAACTAAGGTGTGCACTGTATGGCATAGGTGACAGATGTGTATTTCTATATTGTAGTCCCTGGTCTCCTCTCCAACGAATATCAATTCCAACAAAGTTATCTCTATTCTAATATACACAGGCTTCAAGTTTAGGTACCCCTTACTCGCGCGCTTAAATCGAAAGCATGTTCCTGATGGTTGTTTCAAACTGCTCAGGTTCGCGGCCAAGTATCTGAGCCAGATTTGGAGTAACTGCTGCACATTCACCATCGCGGATCCCATCAAAAGCAGTCGCCCAGAGGGGCGCCCAGTCACCACCACCATATGTGAGACCAGTTTGGACCTGTGGCTGTTTGGCATACTCGTCCACAGGCACCTGGCAGACTTTGATTGGCTTGTTGAGCACGCGGCTGAATACACCCGCTGTTTCATTGAGAGACAAAGCACGAGGGCCCGAGAGCAGGACGGTTTTGTTTAAATAGGGAAAAGCAGCGGGATCTTCGGCGTGTTGTGCAATAAGTTTTGCGGTTGCTTCTCCTAACTCGTCTTGCTTAGCCCAAGCAAGGCCAGGACCCGAGCCATCGTGGGGGATGTATATTTCGTCAGAAGGAGCTTTGAGATCAAAGAAGGCGGTATAGAGTGGGAAGGACTCGGAATACAACCCTTGGCGAACGACGGTGTACGTGAACTGTGGGTTCTGGTCGCGTAGTTGGGCTAGATACTTCTCCGTCGCAAGGTGGGCAAGCATAACTTGGGCCTTGGTATCGAGATCTCCATCACCAGCAAACGCAAGAGACGAGTAAAATATATGTTTCACGCCACTCTTTCGAGCCGCATCAATCGCGGCTTTGTGTACCTATAGAACCAGGTTAGCTCCTAGGCGGTATAAGGTAGGTATCAGGGGTGATTAAGCCAACCTTGAATCGATACTCATTTTGAATACTAGCATAGGAAATCAAGTTCAGAGACGAGATTCCATCAAACGATTGGTCTAGTGTCTGGGTATTGTCGTAATCGGCCTTGCGGATAGTTGCTCCAGCGGCTTTCTCTTTGCTGAGTCTCTCTGGGTTGCGAGCGATGAGCACCACTTCATTGGGTGAGACTTGTTCAAGAAGGTGTCTAAGGGTGCTGCCTCCAAGGCCACCAGAGGCTGGGAATATGCCGAGCTTGTTTGCCATAGTTGAAAAACTGTTCGTAAATAAGAAGAAGCCGAATAGATCGGATTGTACTGTTCTTATAGCCAGCGGATTTGTAATAAGGTTGTAATGAACCTTGGGAAGTCTCCGGCTCGGGTGAATTAGAAGTTGATTCGGTGAGTTACAACATACTTGAATGGCATCCATTTCTTTTCGGTGGAACTCAACAGCTGATTAGGAAATACGACATTTTAAGTTGCTACATGAATAATCATTCAGGACTCCAGAGGCGAGTGTTTGTGTTTTGGCGATGACAGCACCAGCGATGCACAGAGACCAGCCGAAATGGAGGATGTGGAATCATTGAAGCAGGTCCATTGATCCGGCGTTTAGTCTTGGATATCTCCTTGTGACTCGAGTCTTCCCCTTCGATTGTGGGTTCACCTTCTCCACAGTCATTACAAAGCAGACGTTGATACCAAATGGTAAACTCCAGTTGAGCTCCAGCTGAGCTCCACCGGACCTCCTGAGGATCTGTCTGATATTCCACCGGACCTCCGGGTCACATTCGTGCTCCGGTATGACCATACAGGACAGCATTAAATAGCTCGATGGACAGCAAAATTCTACGCAGTCAAATTCAAGTTACAAAAGATCATCCTGTTACAATTCAACATCCTCTTGTCGAAGAAAATCAACTCTACAATATGGGATCACCGACAACCAACGACTCAACTGAGAACGGGGCTACCGCCAATAATCAGCGACCTGCTGCCGAGGCCGTTGCATACCAAGGCGAACGTCTGCCCAACGTTCCAGATGACTTGGTGGTACCCGGAATCTTAAATGTGGACTTTGAGGAAAGGCTTTGGGTACCCCAGGCTCCAGACGTCTGGTTCCGACCTATTCTTTTCAATGTCTCGCAGGGTTACTTTGTGAACCTGCTCCGTGTACGTCGCTCGGGCATTCTGTCGCGCCACCGTCATTCTGGTCCAGTCCACGCCACAGTTTTGAAGGGTAAATGGCATTACCTCGAACACGATTGGTGGGCCACGGAGGGAAGCCACGCTTTTGAGCCCCCCGGTGACATTCACACCCTCGAGGTGCCAGACGGTGTCGAGGAGATGGTTACCCTATTCCACGTGACGGGCGCGTATATATATGTCGATCCCCAGGGCAACCCTGTGGGCGTGGAAGATGTTTTCTCCAAATTGGCTAGCGCAAAGGAACATTATGAAAAGGTTGGACTTGGTTCAGATTACGCCGATCAGTTTATTCGTTGAACAGTTCCCGTTATTTATCTCGTGTGATATTATCACAAATGAAGCTGTTATGGAGTTTGTCAACCCGTCTTGCGAATCCCGTCTTTGTCGTAGTTTAATTCTTATTAGGAAAAGGTGAGCACAAGGAATGAGTGCAGGGAGTCGTGTCAGGGCGTCCAATTCCACACCCAGCTCTGGCCGGGAAGTGATAAGTTCGGATCGTTTAACCTCTCGGGAAAAGGGTCGATTGACGGGACCTGCGAGTTGAAAGGCGCCTCATCATTGGAACGCTGTAAATTTTCAGCTGAGGGTCTTTGGTCTCCCCAGATTTCATTATCCGTCGATCTATAGTTGCCTACATGTGTCATAGGATCCGAACACTCCCAAATCACTGAGATTCATAAACAGTTAGCTAAGTCAACCTTTGGTATTTGCAATTCCTGAAGTTTGTTCAGCTAAAACGGTAAATGGAACATATGACATACCCTGTTGTACCGAGTCAAGTGCTTGATCGACACCAGCATGCAACATAGAAGCCGGGTAGGCACCAAAGTCCGGATCTGTTGTTGTCTCGATTTCAGAGACAACTTGGAGTCTACCTCCAGCGTCCGGATGTTGCGGAGGATAACCTGTATTATCCTGACCTCGAGACAACTGCGCCGAGTTAAATCTCTCATTCTCCAGGCGGCCCACTCTATCAGAGACATGACCCTCTTGTGCGATATTGGCTGCCAAGTCCCTCTCCGGGTTAAGGCTGTACACAGGGGTCATATCAAACGGCGGGCCGTCTAGAAAGGCTCGCATTTCTCGCTGAAAGATAAGCTGGAGAAGTCCTTCGAGAACTTTTACAGTCTGTGATGGAACGATAGATGACTCAGCGAGGTTTTTCTGTAGCAAGATAGAATTTGCAACCCCTTTCTTTGCATCTTGCGATTGTGCAGAGCCTGGATCTGACAATGCTACCATACCAAGAGTCACCCCAGCAGTGAAATTCTGCATTGCAATGTATGCTACTGCGTGAGTATTTTTGGCGGCAAGGAGAACTGGTGCATATCTTGGCAAGATGCCGCACGTGCGGCGAGCACAATGTTTGCATTGATCAAAACTAGTCGGTTGATTTTCTGAGCTGCGAGGGTTTGAGCCCATGATTAACTGACCAGTGTATCGCAGGAAAGGACGATGCAGGATGATTTGAACATTATCATACGCCAACTGGAGGACTAAAGCCTGTAACTCGAAAAGTCGGTACACCTCAAGCTCGGCACTCGACAGGTTGCTCGTGTGCACTTCAGAATTGTTCTTCAGCCTTAGCTCCGCTGGGAGTCTTTCAAACCAATCTACCAGCTTGTTATTGATAACCGCAGCTTGGTCTCTCACATCTCCTAATTTTGGAGAGTCAAGGTTATATATGCTGCCAATTATCGAAGAGGCAATGGTGTACAGCTCAAATTTGTAGCGCTGATATGTGCCCAATGTCACGCGTGCTGAGTGGGTTGTTGCCGAGTACTCCAATGAGTTCAATAACGGATGAACGGCCTGTGCATCCTCCATGTCTCGTGGCATGCTAACTGAGCAATGAGCGTCAACTATAGATGACGGTCGTCCATAAGTTATTGATGCGAATCTGTTAGATCGTAAGCATTGTTTTCAATTGGAGAATACCCTGTCACCGGGCCAGGGAAATAGAGACCTATCGAGCACATATAACGCCCACCAAGTTCGCCTGCGGACTTCAAGAACACCCTCCGGTGCAGGGGTCCAGAGTGACTCTTTGTGTAAGCCTTGCGTCTGCGCGCTGCCAATTCCTGCGCCAATAACAGGCAACGCCAGATTGGGTTTGCCATTATAAAGGTCAAATGTGCTCAACAAGATGCAACATTGAACACACTCTAACCCTCCTGCGTCCAGAATCTCAAAGAAATGCGCTCGAACCTGGGTCAACATGTTACCTTGCAATAGGCATCTCTCTTGCTCAGTGAGGCCAATATGTGATCCCTCTTCTTCCGAAGTATACCTTGCACCTAGGGCAAGTACCATCAAAAGCAGCACTGCCACACCATGTTGTCGAGGTGTGACTATTTGTTTTCCGATGATATCCTCATATTGCTTTTCCAAGGACGATCGATCAAAAACCATCATAAACCAGTGCACTGATTTCCAATATGATTGCAGCAGGAAATCACATATTTGTCGGGAAGGAAGAACCAATCCGTTGAAGTGGGAAATAAGTGGAACACCTCTCTCATTTACTTGATCATCAGAACCTCGAGTTGGGCGAGATCCACCCCCAGGGAGAGCGGAGGTATTGTTGGTTTCTGTCGGTGATACCATAGATGCCGTGTTATGCATTCGAAAAAGCTGTTCATCAGCTCAACTTCATGTTCGTAAGAAGCCCCTCGTAAGATGTTGTAGATTACCTTATCTGTCAGCTCGATTGCTGATACTTGCGCATATCTATGCGGCCAGGGAAGAGATTCAGGGTCGCCATCTCGGTAACTGCTCGGGCTGGGAGAAGTCCGGGGTCTATTGACCGGTCCCTCGGGTCTCTCAGAAAGCGGAGGACTTGTTGATGGGGCAGGTAGATGAGAGCGCGGTTGATTGGCACTGCGGCCCCTTTCGGCCCTTACTTTCTGTGTTTGTTTTGACTTCCTAAGGCAGATAAGGCAAATTAGAATCTCAGCCCCTGCAACGTCTCACAACCGGGCAATCCCTACCGTAATGGTGTTGCTGTTGTCAAGCAATTAAAGCCAGATCGCACACACGGTGAGCATGGCTTAGTAATATCACACTGAGTACAAACTTGTTAGAAGGTGAATGCCTGCGACATTTGAGAATTGTATTACTTTCAACTTCTGTCTACGGCATCGATCGCACGCATGACGGCGGGTCCCCAGTTGCTTGGGGTGCGCCTGCGTGGCACCTGGGGACGCTGATTCCTGCATCTGCAGAAATATCCCCAGTTTTGGATTGAATGCGTGCCGCTCTAGGGAATTGTTGGCTTGGTTTCATGAAAAGAGCGCCCTTGGGTCCACCGCATGTCCGAGTCCACTGGTGGTGGCGTCTGCATTAGTAATATGTCCGTTTTCAGGGAACCCATATCAAGTTACGATACACTATACAGACAGACATAGGGAAAGAGGTAAAAAAAAAAAAAAGAATACCTCTTTGAAAGACTGATCGTCTGCCATATGGACAGTTTGAGGCACTTTTCCAAGTGGTTGGTTATAGTGACTGGGCATAAGTTTCTACACCACCTAGACACACCCCGATGATTATATAATATTCTGCCGGCCAAAAAAAAGCATGTAATATAATTATCTTCACAAATAATAACATATAATGAAAACATCCTTTTTAGAGGTTTACGAATGAAGAGTAGGCCATCACGTTCGCGAAAAATTAGCTTTGCCTGCTATTTTATGGTGATTCTATTCATAGATACTACACGTTTTAGGTAGGCGGTATGATAATATTGGCGGTAAAGTGGGGGGTGTAAGATAAGAACTTATGTCTTATCTTGTACATCTGTTATCACCGATGCTGAGACACTTGGGATATTTCAAAAGTGTTCTGCATAAATTGATTTGAGAAAAGACCCAGATCTGAGGATTAACTTGATTTCCGCAGGAGACATCACTAGAAAAAAGGAACCTTGGAAGAGGCTGAGAATCTGAGATGGATCACCAATGTGCCCGTCTCCCCAGGTCTACAACTGGGATGACTAACGGACCGGATATCTTCAAGGCGATGCCAACAATACAAGGAAATTTTAAAACAGGCTTAGAGATATAAGGGCGAGCTGGAAAATGGTGGTTTCCAAAGAAAGTGGTTGACCAGAGTGGAAACAAAGACTAAGTAGCCAGCATACCACCATCTACGATCAAACTCGAGCCCGTAACAAAATCGCTTGCTCTACTAGCCAGAAAAATAGCGGCTCCAGTCAAATCTTCAGGGGTTCCCCAACGACCTGCGGGCGTCCCTTTGAGTATATAATCGTTGTAGGCCGTATCATCCTGCAGCTGCTTCGTCAGGGGGGTTTGAATGTATCTGCTTCAATTAGAAACTGCATCTGAAGACCACGAAAGAGAGATGTCGGAGATACTTTCCCTGGACAAATGCTGTTTACTTGAATACCGTGAGGAGCAAACTCATTGCTAAACGCTTTAGTCATCTGTATCACTCCTCCTTTGGAGCTTGCATAAGCAGAAACATTGTACATTCCACGAAATGAAGTGACTGATCCGATGTTGATTATTTTTCCGGGGATGCCCAAATCAATCAATCTTTTGCCAAACTCCTGGGCTACTACATAAGTAGCTTTGAGGTTGATAGACAGGATCTAACCTTATGTCAGCCTTGAATTCGACTAATGTAAAGGAACTCTCCCATCCATACTAGATCAAGATCCTCGTCGGTGGTTTCTATTACTGGACGTCTTCGGTTGACACCGGCGCAATTGAGGAGAACAGACGGGTTGACACCCGCGTTCCAGATGGCTTGAAATGTAGCACGAATGGCAGAGGTATCCATAAGGTCGCACTCAAATGCCTGGAGATTCCGTCCAATTTCTGCCAAATGCCTTGAGAGAGATGCTGCATTTGGGTCATCCGGCAGTTGAATCGAAACAATATCAGCACCGGCCTCTCCGAGAGATTTACACATCTCCAGACCAATCCCGCCCGTAGCGCCTGTGCAGATTACGGTTTTGTCCTGCAAAGAGAAAAGTTGATTGATAGACAAAGGTTTGGCCATTGTTGTCAGAACAAAAATTGGATGGTTGGTTTTGTTTTGGGGGGATGACGGAGCAAATGGAAGTCAATATAGACAAATTTTCTTTTATGTACTGAATATACCAGTTTAGTTTGACTGCAAAAGGTCACCAGTCTTTCTATACGCCCTGTCGCTAATGACATATGCCAGCATACTCCGAGGTTCAGGATTCTGGGGTTCCCAAGGATATATCCGGTGGATATGCTCCGCTGGAGGTCCACCGGAGCGTATCCGGAAATCCTCACCTCCGGAATACGGGACTCGGAGGGTTGACGAGTT